>JAJMEW010000189.1:0-113454 GCA_030574395.1 Pichia californica
GCTCTTTTTTTGCGAGTTAGCCCAGTGGTAAGCATCTAGTTTGACGTACAATGACTACTTATGGCCCGGTGTTCGACCCAGAATACGAAACACTTGCTATCTGCGACTGAAAAACTCACACGCTTTGAATACTGAAGACTGATGCATTTATTGATTTACCAAAAACCAAAACCAATAATTAACAACAACACAGCTAAGCAATACAGAAGGTCTAACATATATATGATCACCACAATAATACTTGATTTCATATCCGTATACACTATACCATAGAATACAGCAGAGCAGATTATTATGGATGCACTTACATTTGTCACACCTGCAAATGTACGTGTACTACTCGTGCCTATCAATGAAATAAGTCATACTGATTTTGAAAAGATAATTGAAACTTTACGAAGAGTAAAAGATGTCAGAGCTGTCGATTTGATCCATAATCCAGGAAAGTTCAATCCTCAAGCATACCCACAAGGTCATATTTATTTTAACTTTATAACTAGAGATGATGATACAGAGTCACTTTTTCTACATGATTTTGAACCATTTCGTAAAACTGCAATAGTTTTAGGCATTAGCAAATGGAATATTGATTTAACAGATGATAAAATACGAGATTTAAAGACAACATTAAAGAAAAAATATTCTGCTCCAATAAGCCAATTTACAATGATTTTTCATTGTCCTAAATCATATACTACTACATTGAGTGATGTATATACAGTAATTGATGATACTTCTAATATGGAAACAAAAATTTGTGATATAACCTCGAGATTCTTAAGTAACTTTTCAACATATGCTTCTGCTTATGAACATACAACTTTGAGATCACCTGGAAATTTAAACGGTAATTCAGCAGCAATGATAAAAGCAAAGAAAAAGATTTCTGGTTCTTTTGAATTGAATCCTGAAAAGGTTAAACAAATGAGTTCAAGTGGTAGAAAACTAAAGCTTAGTGCAAATTTCTATCTTATGGCTGGTAACTTGAAAAGTGCACTATCTAATTTTTGTGAAGCAATATTCAATTTGAAATTTGCAAATGATTATTTGTGGCTTGCTTCTGCATTGGATGGTCTTGCAGTTTGTTTGTTTTTGTTATCATCAATTGGAGCACCATATCAATTACCACAATTCATTATATCATTTTTACAACAAGCAAAAGATATTGATAGTATTTTATCTTCACCTATATCTTCCCCAAGGTCATCTCTTCAGATAAATATAAACAACCATGATTCAGTTGTATCAGCATTAAATATACCTGTCGTCCCACTTGAAACTGTTCAAGAGACAATATTTAATTGTGGTAGATTATCTTCTGTATTTTTTAATCGTAAACAATCAACACATTTTGATTATCTTCCACAAGTTGTGGTTTCTGAAAGTCTGTTAAGATATGCTTCATTAATGGTATCTATAAGTGCCAATGGAAAATTAGACTTAAATCTTATTCATGAATTATTATCTGTTTCTTCTATTGTCCCAAACAAACACATATCGAAGGACTTTGATATGGATTATTTTAACAACCTCTGTTTACATACATTAAATTCAGATTTCAAAAATTTGTCCATGAACCAGCAATTGAAATTATATTATAGTTTAATATCTCTTTACTCAATGACAAATATGACGATGAAAAAATGTTTAATGACAAAAAATTTTCTAGATTTAATTATTAAATCAAAACACGTTTTATCTATTAATAGATTTGAATATCAAGATTTAAACCTTTTAATGAAAGATTATTGTGAGAATTATGGCATCAAATTTATCGGCAAGAAATATATTGGAACTCCAAATTACTTACAGAAAAAGATCTTATTTCAGCTACTTGCATTTTGTACAAAAATTAAACATTATGAAGGCTATATTCATTACAGCTCGATTTTATTTAGTTATTTTCGCCAAATAATATCAGAATCAGAACAACTCCAAATATATCAAAAATTTAAGGATTATTCTCCAATGATTGAAAATGAACTTGAATATTGGGATAAAAATATGTTTTTGAATTTTGAATTTGATACTACAGCAGATAAGATTGTTGAAGGTGAAGAATGTCCTGTTAATATTTTGTTGAGAAATCCATTTGCATTTGAAGTTGAAGTTAATAAACTTAAACTTATCACAGATAATTCATTTCCATTGAAATTGACAACATCCGAAGGTAAAACAGGTATTGATTCTGAATCTGATATTCCTTCAATATTTTTAAGACCATATTCTGAAATGATAGTTTCTTTGATTTTGATTCCTGAAAAACATGGTGATATTGTTGTTAAGGGAATATCTGCATCTGCTGCATCATGTACAGTTGAAACATTTATTTCACATGATTATAAATCGATTTCTTTTTTACCAAAGTTGAAAAAGCCAATTATTAGCAATGATATAGAATTAGTTAGATCTTGGAAAATATCTGTTGTTTATAAGCAACCATTTTTGAAATTAATAGATGTTAAACTTTCTGATAAATGGCTGATGCTTTTAGATGGTGAAAAGAAACAATTTAAGGTTATTTTAAAAAATACCTCTAATACAGAAATTAATCATTTAATTTCAAAATTTAAAGATTCAACAACAGATATATTGAATACTGAGCTAAATAATAAAACATTACAACCAAATGAAATTTATGAGATTGAGTATCAATTGTTGAAGAAGAAACCATTTAAAATATTAAATAAAAGTGATCTTGTAAAAATTAAAGGTAACGAATCATTTCATTTAGATGTTGAAATATCAGGTAAATTGGGAGTTAATGAAGCCAATCTAGTATTAGAATACTCTCATCAAAAAAATGCATCTTCTGAATTCACACGAAGCTTAAATATTCCAGTTAATCTTACAGTTTATCCAAGTGTTGAACTTTCAGGTTGTGATATTATCTCATTAACATCTAATACAAAAATAAGTCAAGGTAACACAAACCCATGTTGGGAATACTTGAGAAAAATGAGAGATGAAAACCATAAACTCTCTAATTTTTGTTTACTTGCTTTAGATTTTGTTAACATGTGGTCTGAAGAAATGGAAATAGATATTGAATGTAGTCCACAAAGTACTGAGATGATAGAGACTTATGATTCAAATGATTCAATAGATAAAATAAAAGAAGGAACATTTATTGTGACAGCCACATTACACAGCCGTAAAAATATTAGAATGTTTATTCCATTATTAAGGATGGATCTTGATGAACAAGAGTTAGATAAGAGAATTCCTAGCTTGAGAAATAAACAATTTGTTATTGATAAGAAAACACCAATTGCGGAACAAACCTTTATCAAACATGCATTTTGGTATAAGGAAGAAATTTTAAAACGTTTAAATGCTAAATGGAGAATTTCACCAAATTATCCAAATTCTATTCATTCTGGAAAATCCGGTTTGATTGACCTAAGAAGTTTTAGATTTTCATCTAAGATGATTGAAGTTTTGGAAGTTGAAAAGATAGGACTTTCATTGAAATTACTCGATGAGAAAGAAAATGTTGTTGATATGGAAAAGGTTCAACTCAATACATTTTATACAGTTCGTTTACACTTGACTAATAGGAACAAACATGAAATATTTGGTATTATCAGACATATTCCTATCTGCAAAGATCCACCCTATACATATGAAAAGAAAATACTCATAAATGGTGTATTACAAAATAGTGTAGAATCAGCAGTATCACCAGGAGAGTCAAGAACTTATGATTTAGGTATTATATTCTTAGAGAAAGGTGAGTACGAATGGGGTGCACTTTTTGACGAAATTGATGGATTGGAAGAGGGAAATGTAAACATTAAAAAACAACATCTTCAAAGAGAACAACTCAAGTTTAAAATTCAGTAGACATATTATTTTCTAGATTATATATACTTTAATTGTAGCAATTACATGTATAACGTACTCCACCTTAAAAAAAGGTGATAATATACATACAGATGACAAGGCTCGCTCAGCCAACGAATTTGGCCATTTTGAAGAACGACTGACTTGTCAATGAATTTCAATACTTTATTAGATCTTTTACTTATTCTTTCTACTCATATTGAATCCCAATAGGAATATAGCAAAAAGGTAAAATTGTGACAATGTCAGGATCTGTTATACGTGGTGAGCGATGGCAATTTGATGGAGAGGAACAATATTTAGCTGTTCACCCAAATGGTGAAATAGTTTCTCTCTATCAAACCAACAGCCAAGTTGGAGATAACGATGAAAATAACATAGTGAAAGTATCAGAAAAATCTAACTTTGATAATATTCAATGCTTAAACTATTCTAATGCTACTCCAGGTTTAACCGCAGTTGGTCAATTTGATGGCAGGTGTTTACTATTTGACATTAGAGATGTAAGTATTGAGCCAATAGTTTTGAAGCCATTACAATCAAGGTCATGTAATTCAGTATCTTTTAATGAGAACGGATTAATTGCATTAGGTTATGACAGAGGACGACAAGATCATTCTATCCATGTTTGGGACATTAGCAATCTTCATAGAGGTGATTTTATAGGAAAAACAAATAAAATCTTCAGTTGTATCACTAACGAAAGTATTTCATCACTTTCTTTTTGTCCAAGTGAACCAAAAAATTTTGTTACAGGTAGTTACAAATTATTAAGAGAATATGATATTAGAAGTAATCAACCTATTTATCAAATTACTACTAGATGTACATTAAATATCAGTATGAATTCATTTTCTCCATTCATGTTTGCATCTAATAGTGAAGATGGATCATTAGCAATTTGGGATCGTAGAAAATTAACTGATTCTTTCCAAATCAATAGTTTATATCAAAATAATACAGCTTCTAATGAAGGTCCAATATTGATGTTTAGTAAATTATTAAATGATTATCAAAGAAGAACCAATGGATCTCCATATAGATTTTCATCTGTTCATAGAGGTGAAATTGGTGCACTTTTTGATGGTGAAATGGTTAGAAGATGGAAAGTTGCTAATATTCCTCCACTTAAATCAGAAATTTATCAATATGAGCAAATGGTAAAGATGAATAAAAAGGAAAATCCAAATTTTGTACCAAAGATAGCAAGACCTACAGGATCTATGTTTATATCTAAAGTTCATGATACTAAAACTAAATATGAAAGAGTTATTTCATTTGATTATGCACCTTCTAAAACTGCTGAATTTGGTGTTGATTTGGTTTGTATGAGACAATCAGGTAGTATTTATAAGATGAAAGTAATTGATAGTCAAAATAATATTGCATTCAGTTCATATAATGATATAACATTTTGTGGATCAACTGGTGTTTTCAGCAAATTTGCAACAGATGAATATCAGAATAATAATAATAAGAAAATTGATGATAAATTATTAGGACTTTCATTGAATGAAAGAAAAGCTTCTATTCACATCGACGAGACTAATGAACTTGATAATGATAATGGTGAAACCAACGAAGAAGATGATAATATTTGTGGAAATAATAATAAAAATATTTTTAGTAATAATGGAGATAACAATTTAATTTCTGATTCCTTGTTAGATACAGATATTTGCTCAACGATAAGAAGAAGAGCCGCTAAGGGATATGGAACAAACTGTAAGAAAAATATGGAGGTTTTATCATCGATAAACACATATGAAACTCAGTTACATTTGAATAACACTTGGAAATGGATTGATATATCTTATGATTTAATAAGTGCAGGTAAGATGAATTATGGTGACTTTGATTTTGGATATCTTGGAGTTTTAGGTATTTGGAATATCAATAAAGATTTTATGACATTTAATAGATATTCAGGATTTAAGAATGTCACTGAAAAGGATGTTATGAATGCTGCAAAGGGTATTGTTGATCGAAGATCTAGAGAATGTAGTTTACTTGCTTCTCCCGTACTTGGATTTCAAGGAGGAAGTGCTAAAGAAGTACAAAGAAGACTTGCTATGTATGTTATTGGATGGGATTTTGGAGTTAGAGAATTAGAAGAAAAATATATAAACCTAATTGCCAATGGGAATTATGAACGTGCTGCTGGTTGGGCTGTATTTCATGGTGATATTAATCGTGCTATAACTATTTTAGGTGAATCAAATAATGAAAATTATAGAATAATGTCTACTGCTATTGCAGCATATTCTGCATTTAAGAATTCTACAACAAATAATGCTTGGAAGGATAGATGTAGACAATTAGCATCTGATTTAGAAGATCCCTATTTAAGAATCATATTTGCATATATTGCTGATGGAAATTGGTGGGATGTTTTAGATGAATCGTCACTTCCATTAAGGGAAAGATTAGGTGTCGCATTAAGATTTTTACCTGATTCTGAACTTGATATTTATTTGAATAGAATAGCAGACTCTGTTATTGAAAGAGGAGATGTTGAAGGTATTATTTTGACTGGTATTACTATGAAAGGTATTAATTTATTACAATCTTTTGTTGATAGAACATATGATGTACAAACTGGATGTTTAATTGCATCTTTTGCTAGTCCAAAATATTTTACTGATGAAAGAGTAGACAGATGGGTTTATAATTATCGTACATTATTAAATAGTTGGAGTTTGTTTTCTGCACGTGCTAAATTTGATATTTCAAGAGCTAAATTATCAAGAAGAATTAATGAACCATATGGTAATAATTTTGTTGCAAGACAACTATATTTACAATGTACAAATTGTCAAAAATCAATAACCACAGATGAAACTAATGAAGATGGTAAGAAATCAAATAGAAAGAATAAATCTAATCATTCTTGCCAACATTGTGGTTTTCCACTTCCAAGATGTGCAATTTGTTTGATCACACAAGGTGTTCCTGTACCGAAAGAAGTGATGTATATGAGGAAACCCGTTGAGTTAGAAAATGAAGCAGGAATGACAACTATTACTAATACTATTGAAGATGTTGAGAATATTAAGAGAGAAAAGAATGAATCTCAATTCAAAGAATGGTTTAGTTTTTGTCTGTCTTGTAACCATTGCATGCATGCTGGCCACGCTGAGGAGTGGTTTTCCAAACACTATGTGTGTCCAGTTCCTGATTGTGAGTGCAAGTGTAACAACCGGTAGACGGAACTGTTAATGTTAAGTGTGAACTGGAGCTGTGAACATTAGAATTTCCTCTTTGGGATATTAGATATAATGTATGTAATGTTATGTAATGTATAATCGACGCGAGATCATTGCTGATTGCTGATTGCTGATTGCTGTTTGTTAGTTGTTAGTAGTGAGTGCGACTTCTAAGTTAAGCACTAAGCACTCGGCACTCCTTAAATTTCACTGAGCACGGTATGTTGGGAATTGAAAATAGAAAATAGAAAATACTGGATTCTCATGTTGTTTCACCATTCATCCATCATTCATCAGTGGGCTCTGTTGACATCTGATACTTCCCTTTGCACCTTGCACCTTTTCCTAAGCTCCCTTTGCTTTTGCTTTACTTCTCCATACTTCTGATAATACACTGATTCGTTTATAGATACTGCTGGTGGAAATTGGATTACACCTCTCTAGTTATTTCTTTAACATTCATTATTTATCATAGCATCAATACAGTGTAAAGAGGCATTTGTTTACTTTTTACCAATACAAGTTGAATTGAATTTAAATTTCGGAAAAATTTCCAAATACATAAAAATCTTACCACACTTTATTAAATATATAATTAATTAAACAAACAAATAAACAAATATGTCTTCTATCCCAACTAATAACAAAGATAAGTTGAATGATATTTTGAAAAAGATCGATAGAGAGAAGAAGTTAGCTGAAGGTGCTACTAATGTTAGAAAAAGAACAAATAATCCAGCAGTTATACAGAAATGTAATACTCAAGTTAGAGAAGCACAGAAAAATATTGAATATTTAGAATCAATGTTGAAAAAATTACAAATTGTTTCAATATCTGATTCAAATAATAATTCTATTAATAAAGATCAAAATAATACAACAACTAAATCCTATAATCAGGTAAGGCAAAGACCACTTTTTACAGCTTTAGATCTTTTAAAATATGATTGTCCTTCTTTAGGTCATAAGATTCAATATATGATGCAAATGTTAGAGTTTAAAATTCAAGTAGAAACTCAATATAAAGAAGCTAATGAAAAAATGTACAATCTTTATCAAGTTGAAGGAGATAGATCAAGTATTGCTATGGCTGAAAGGGGTAGATCAGAAAGTGACAGAAAATTACAATTAATGAAAAGAGCTCTTAAAGAATATCACTCAATGTATATAGATTTTGATGATATTTCACGTGAAAATGCAATGATAAATACTGTCAGAAAGAATCCTCTTTCTGGTGTATTATTCATTCAAATTCAAGCAATAAAAAATGTTGATCATATCCAATCTCCTTTATTCTCAAGAAATCCAGAATGTATTATTAGTATTAAAATAGATGATAATGAAAAGGCTAGAACAAAAGGTTCCAGAAATGATAGATGGGCTGATTTCTTTGATATTAATGTTGAAAAGGCAAATGAATTATCACTTACTGTTTATGACAAAATTGATGATGAATTAATACCTGTTGGTTTGTTTTGGTTATCATTATCTGATGTTGCTGAAGAAATGCGTAGAAAAAAGGTAAAACAAGAGAGAGTAACATCTGAACATTGGGTAAATGGCGAAGATAAATCAATAAGTACTACATCTACTTTATTGAATCCAACAATGGAAATTTCATCAAAAGGTTCATTACAAAAAATTCCAAATTCTGGAGGAATGTTAGATCCAGCAACATCTTCTTCGTCTGGATCTTCTTCTTCTATAGTTAGATCAACTGATTGGTTTGGAATTGAACCATCAGGTGAAATTTTACTTACATTAGGCTTTGTTAAAACTAATGAGAATAAAAATAGGACAGATCATAGTAATTTTACAAGTGGTTTAGGTCGTCATGGTGCAATTCGTCAAAGAAAGGAAGAAATTGTTGAATCACAAGGTCATAGATTTGTTCAAAAACAATTTTACAATATTATGTCATGTGCTGTTTGTAACGAATTTTTAAGATATACAGGTTATCAATGTGAAGATTGTTTATTCCTTTGTCATCAAAAATGTATTAAAAATATTATTGCCAAATGTATCTCTAAATCAAGTTCTGATATTAGTTCTGAAGAAACTAAATTAAATCATAGAATTCCACATAGATTTACTGCAGTTACAAATCGTGGTGCCAAATGGTGTTGTCATTGTGGTTATATTTTACCATTTGGTAAAAAAAATGTTCGTAAGTGTGAAGAATGTGGTATTATGTGTCATGCTAATTGTATGCATTATGTTCCTGATTTATGTGGTATATCTCCAAAGACTATTGAAAAAATATTAGAAGCTTTACGAGCAAGCCAACAAAAGAATAAAAATAAACCACTCCCACCAATTAAGACAGTTACACCAGTTGAAACTACTACTCCATTATCCAAACAACCAACTACTTCTGCATCTTCAACTTTATTAAATTTACCAATAAATAATGTTGAAATTTCACCTCATAAAAATAATTTGAATAAATATACAAGTTCTAATGAGGATTCATATTATCAATTTCAACATACAACTTTTACTAATATTGATAATGAAAATAAAATTGCAGAAATTACAGGAGATAATAGTACCATTCATACTACAATTACTCAAAATAATAATAAGAATGATATTAATAAAAACAAAAACAATAACTATGTATCTGAGCATAATATTGATACATCATTTCAAGGCCAAGATATGTATCCTTCCAGGGCAGTTACTAGAACTAGTTTAGAAGAAGCTGCAGATAAAGAAACATATAATAATGTGTTTACGAGGGAAGAAATTCATGAAGATTATGTTAAAACTATTGATGACAAAAATATTATTAAACATCAAAGTAGTGAAATTCAATTTAGTCATAGTGTTAAGATTCCACCATATCCAGAATCTAAAAGTGCACCACTTAATATGGAAGTTTCTGAGTCAACTATTATTGAAAAGCAAAGTTTACAACCTCAACCCCAAACTCAACCTCAACATCAGCATCATCATCATCGTCATCATCAAAAACGTCGTCATCGTCGTAGTAGATATGGTTTAGATGATTATAGATTTTTATCTGTTTTAGGAAAGGGTAATTTTGGTAAAGTTATGCTTGCTGAATATGTCAATAATAATAAACTTTGTGCAATTAAAGTATTAAAGAAGAATTTTATTGTTGAGAATGATGAAGTTGAAAGTACTAAATCCGAGAAAAGGGTTTTTCTTGTTGCAAATAAAAATAATCATCCATTTTTACTGAATTTATATCAATGTTTCCAAACAGAAAATAGAATTTATTTTGTAATGGAATATATTAGTGGAGGTGATTTAATGTGGCATGTTCAACAAAAGAAATTTTCTTTAAGAAGGGCACAATTTTATGCATCTGAAATTTTATTAGCTTTAAAATTTTTACATGATAATGGAATTATTTACAGAGATTTAAAATTAGATAATATTATGCTGACAACAGAGGGTCATATTAAATTAGCTGATTATGGGTTATGTAAGGAAAACATGTGGTTTGGTAAAAAGACGAGAACATTTTGTGGTACACCTGAATTAATGGCACCTGAGATTATTTCTGGTGAACAAACTTATGATAAAGCAGTTGATTGGTGGGCATTTGGGGTATTATTATATCAAATGATTTTAACTAAAACACCATTTAAAGGTGATGATGAAGAAGAAGTTTTTAATGCGATTTTAACAGATGATCCATTATATCCTATTAGTATGTCAAAAGAAGCTGTTGATATCATTCAAAAATTATTAACTAGAGATCCAAAATTAAGATTAGGATCAAGTGAAAGGGATGCACTTGAAATTATGGAACATCCATATTTTGGAGATGTTAATTTTGATGATATATTTGAGAAGAAAGTTATACCACCATATAAACCAGAAGTAAATGATCCAAGGGATGCAAAATGTTTTGAAGAAGAATTTACATCACAAGCTGCCAAATTAACACCTGTTAATAGTGTATTATCACCGAAATTACAAGAGATGTTTCGTGGATTTACTTATTCTTGTGATGATGATAATTAAATTGAGGAATTGATATAGTGCATATAGTGTATATAATAAAATATACTTATATATCTATATTATTGTATAATATTTTAATGAAAGTAAGTAAGTAAGTAAATGTATGTATGAAAGGAATAGTGGTAAAAGGTGTCACTCGGAAGACAACGAGGCGATTTAAATGTTGTGGCTGGTGATAATAATAATAATAATAATAATCGTGGCTGGTGAGGAAAAAATAAGTAATAATTGGAAATTGTAATTGAAAGAAGGCTGATGATGGATGACATGAGATTTTCGTGTCAATGATTTATAAATTCATGAAGCAAATATTTCGTATATTAATAGATAAAATTAGTTAATAAGGATGAGTGAAAAGATAGAGATAAATACATTTGAAGAATTAAGAAATTTAGAATTATTTGAATTAATTGTTAAAATTTTTAATGAAGCACAAAAGAATGGTGATTTAACATTTAAAGAAGCAATTAATTTTGAGATAATTCAAGATAAAGAAAGTGAGATTGAATATGAGATTAAGATTGTTGAAGGGTTAAGTAAAAGGCCAAATAATCGTGCAAGTGAACCTGGTAGTAAAGAATATAATATTAGTAATGAAAAGATTAAAGATATTCAAAAGAATAATCCATTTTTAAAACCTGAACCTGAATTAACAATTATTGATTCAATATTTAATAAATATAGATTAATTTTAAATAAATTTCCAAATACAAAATATCATTTTTTATTAGTTACTAAAGAATTTGAGAAACAAGATTCATTATTAAAACCAATTGAATTACAAATTATTCATACAATATTAGAAAATTTAAATAATAATAAAAATAATAAGATTATTAATAATAATGGAGAAGAAGTAAAATATTTTTCATTTTTTAATAGTGGACCAGAGAGTGGATATTCACAATTTCATAAACATATTCAATTTATGATGTTACCAAATAATTTTCATATTTATCAAGAAGATGTAATTAGAGGTGTTAAATATTTTATTCCAAAAGAGATTATTCAAGAACGTAGACCATTATTATATTCAAATGCAAGTTTTAAACATTTTATTTTAAAATTAAAGAATGATAGTATTGATGAAGAAGATAAAAAAGATTCATTAGCAATTTTATATATGTATTTAATTAAAAGAGTTTTAAATATATTTAAAGAATATCAAGAAGATGGTAATGGGGATAATAAAAATACTCAAATTAGTTATAATTTTTTAATGATGTCAGATTGGATGATGATTATTCCACGTAGAAGTGCAAAATTTGAAAATATTTGGCAAAATTCACTTGGATTTATGGGATTATTTTGTGTTAAAGATGAAGAATTAAAAGATAAAGTTTTAAAAGTTGGATTTTCTAAAATTCTTCAAGAATGTGGGTTTCCAATGGAAAAAGATGAAAAAGATATTGTTTATAATGAATATGGTTATTAAAAAATGTTTTTATTTTATGTTATTTTATGTTATTTTATGTTATGTTATGTTATATGCATATACATGATATAATTTTAAGTATATAAGAATATTTAGATAAATAATTTTAAATAAGTAAGAACAAAATGCCAGTATTATATCATATCATATCATATCATATCATATCATATATTTATTTATCGAATTTGATCATTAATTTTGTACCTTGGGTGAAGAGATATAGATTGTATTGTATTGTATTATATTATATTATGCATTGTATAATAGAATAATTGAATTTTTGTGTATATATATATAATTTTTGTTGTTGTTATTGTTATAATATTAAATAAATTAAGCAACAACAGAATTATTTAAAGATTCCTTTTCAGCAATTTCAGCTTCAGCTTCTAAGATATAAGGAGTTAAATATGGCACATCTTCAGATGGTTGAATTGCTTTATTTGAAGGTAAAACATCAATTGAAACAGCTAATTGATGAGAAGTAATAATTCTATAATTTCTAGCATAAGATTCTTCAACTGGTAATCTTGAAATTGCCTTTTGAACAGCTGGATTTTCTTCCCAAAGTAAATCATCTAATTTAAGACCCATTTCTCTATAACCAGATAAATAGGTAAAAGTTTTTGCAACTGGCAAAACTAATGGTCTAAGGAATGCATTTTTTAAAATAAATTCTGCTTGTTTTTTAACCAATGTGACAGAAGACATGATATGTATATGTATAGGTATATATATATATATATATATTTGTGTGTTTGGTATGGTATACAAATATGATGATAAGTGGAATGGTATGTCTTGTAGTCGTAGTTTCATTGATCGTTTCCAGTGTATATTGTATATTGCATATTCAGTAGTAAGCAGCGACGTGTGGGTGAGTGAGCGTCAGTAAATGAGTGGTAAATGAGTGAGCAGCAATCCCCGTGCGCTGATTGGCGGGCGTTTTGAGAAGTGGGGCAGCAAGGGTGCGTCGATCGACGCGGTCACGTGATGCCGGCGGATGGCAGCAAAGCTCGACTAAATCGTCATTCCGTTAAAATAGCAAATAGCAAATAGCAAATAGCAGCTTGACAAAACGCGGTCTCTGCTCTCCCCCCCTGCCTGCCCCAAGAGCGTGTCTGCGCAACTGCCCCAGCGTGTTTTTCAGTTTCCACTCTGGGCTTTTCTATTGTTTTATGTTATTTCCCGTTTCTTTTCCACCGCTTGGCACATATGCTCTACATCGCATTGCCGTTTTGGGAAATCTAATGTGTACGTACACCCACAATACGCTAACAATGCCTACATATATATATATATTGCGTTTAGTCATTGTAATTGCCAATTTATTCCAGATTTGGAATATATCCCAAAACCGTGTATCCATGATGTTAAATAATTTATGTTTCTTCTCCCATTTATAAAGACTGCTCACTTTCTTCCCCATTTCATCTTCCTACATTTTTGCTCTTCAAATTCTTCTTCTTCTTCTTTCTTTTTCTTTTTCTTTTTCTTTCTCTATTAACAATCATCACACACAGATATGAAACTTTCTTGGGTATATTCTTTCATTTTATCAACATCTTTATTATCAAAATCACTTGCAACAACAACTTGTGATGCAGATAATCATTGTCCAGAAGATTATCCTTGCTGTTCAAGTACTGGTGAATGTGGTACCGGTTCTTATTGTTTAGGTACTTGTGATCCAAGATATTCTTTTAATTCAACTTCTTGTTTACCAGCTCCAATTTGTAAAGCTGGTTCTTATACTCCAAGACTTTCAAATATGCTTCAAGATGATAAATATTTAGGTAATACAACAGATTATGATTTTACTTATTATGGTAATTTAGTTGATGTTAATGATACAGTTAGAATTACAATGCCTTCAAACTCAACTGGTGGTTTAATTTCTTCTACATTTTATGTTTGGTATGGTAAAATTTCTTATTCTTTTAAAACATCACATTATGCAGGTGTTATTTCAGCTGCAATTTTATTCTCTCATGTTCAAGATGAAATTGATTGTGAATTTGTTGGTAGTAATTTAGAACAAACTCAATCAAATTTCTTTTTTGAAGGTATTTTAAATGATACAAATGTTGATTATTTAACAACAACTGATACTTATGAAAATTTCCATACTTATGAAATTGATTGGAAAGAAGATTCAATTACTTGGTCAATTGATGGTCAAATTTTAAGAACTTTAAATAAAGCTGATACTTATAATTCAACTTCTGGTATTTATCAATATCCACAAACTCCTTCAAGGTTACAATTTTCAATTTGGCCAGTCACTTCATCATCTGCAGTTGGTACTCAAGAATGGGCTGGTGGTGCAATTGATTGGGATGTTTCAGATTTTAATGATCCTGGTTATTTATATGTTGCAATTGATAATGTTGAAATTGAATGTTATGATCCACCATCTGGTACAACAGTTGATGGTAATGTATCTTATATATTTGATGGTCAAGGTTATTTATCTGAAAATGTAATTATTTCAAATAATTTAACTTGGATTGAAAATTTAGGTAATACTGGTTTTAATACTGGTCAAGATGAATACCTTGAAAAAATTTCTGAGTCATCTTCTTCAAAATTAGCTGCTTCTTCAAATTCTATTGCTTCAATTAGTTCTAAATCTTCTGCTTCAATTGCTTCAATTTCTTCACAATCTTTTGCTTCAATTAAATCAATTGAATCAATTTCTTCTGAATCAATTAGTTCTGTTTCTTATAAATCATTACTTTCTGTTTCTTCAATTAGTGCTAAAATCAGAGCTTCTTCTTTAGCAGCTGAATCTCATATTACAACGAGTAAATCTTCAAGAAAATCATCAATTAAATCATCAACTACTTCTTCTTCTACCACTACTAGTACCACTAGTACTTCAACTACACCTTCTACGACATCATCTACAACATCATCTACTACAACATCATCTACTACTACATCTACATCATCATCTTCAACAATTAGTATAACATCTATAAGTTCATCAACTTCATCACCTTTATCATCATCATCATCATCATCATCATCAGACTCTGGATTTGTTCAGTATGTAGGTATCTCATCATCAACATCATCACATATTAACAATGCAATTAAGAACAATATCTCAATAATTTCATTCATTGCCTTAATCGCATCAAATTTCTTTTTATTATGATAGATAATAATTTTAATTATCAAAATCTTCAATTCAAATTAAAACAAATATAACTTAATCTAATATAATTTCTTTTCTTTTTTTTCTTTCTTTCTGTTTAATCACTTTTCTAATCTTTTATAGACAATTAATATAATGTACGTATTTCTTATTGTAAAATTTAATAGCCTCGAAGCTATCAGCGCTAAAGTAAAATTTAATGTATTGAATTAACCAATTAATACCCCTTTCTTTTCTTCTTTTTTCCAGGAATATATAGTATAATATAATCGTTATTAAGTATTAATATCATGACAACTGGAGTAACATATCAAATTTATTCATTTGCATCTAATGAAATAAAAAGAAATGAAGATTTATTAGTTCATACAATTAATAAAGGATATAATATGCCAAGATATCAATTTAATATAATTACAACGCCAAGGATTAAAAATTCAGTAGTTAAAGATCTTTGTGTTAATCCAGTTGATGAAAGTATTGTAATTTTTTTATTTGCAAATGATAATGAAAATGAGTCAAAAGATATTGATATTTATATTGATATTAATGAATCTATTGATGATGGTTATAAAACAAAGGAAAAATTACTTAAAATGTATCCAAATGGTAATATAAATTATTCAAATTATAAAATTGAATATGATTTATCAGTATTAAAATTTTTAAAAAATTCAAATTTATGTAATGAATTAAAATTACCAAATAGTAATAATGAATTTGCAAAGAAATTTTTAGGTATGGCATGTTTAAAACCATTTAAAGAAGACAATAAAACTATTGGATCATATGAATTAACTGGATTTATTTCATTTTATCCAGGTGCAGGATCACAACTTTTAAAACAAATTGAAATTTTTGCTAAAAATTCAATGGATGCAAAAATAATTTGGATAACTGCAATTAAAGAACATTTATTAAATAATATGTATACAAAAAAATTTGGTTATAAATTTATTAACGAGGAATTAATTCCAGTATCTTCTGATAATGTTGTTAATACAGATGGTACTCATTTAGAGAATGATATCGGTGCAATTGGAGATTTCCATTTGGAAGTATTCATGAAAACTCTGTAGATTGTTTAGATTGTTTAGATTGTTTAGTTTATGTATGTATATTCGTTAATCGTTAATGATTAGCCGACGCTTTGAAGTTGCAGCGTCGATAAAATAAAAAAAAGAGAAAATACGAAAAAAAAATTTCAAATTTCAAATTTTATGACTGAGTGAATGATTCTCAGTGAGTAAACTGGACATTCGACATTGGACACATTGGCATCAATTTGACACTGCTATTGTACAGACACATTTACCTTTTCCCTCTGCTGCCTCTTTCCTGACCCCCCTCCCCCCTTGTTAATGCTGGCTTGGCAGACTCTGTTGACAACAAGAAATACAACAACAACAAATACTTTTACTACTGCTGCTGCATTTTTGTCTTCATCATTATTGAATAAACAAAATTATTATTTTTATTCAACAAAATCAAAATCAAAATCAAAGTCAAAATCAAAAGCAAAAACTGATAAATCATTAACTTTAAATAAAATGACTTCAAATAATAACGAATTTTCAAGAGAAGCACTTGAATCTGTTCTTAAACGTCGTTTCTTCTTTGCACCATCATTTGAAATTTATGGTGGTGTATCCGGTTTATATGATTATGGACCACCAGGTTGTGCATTACAAGCAAATATTATTGATGCATGGAGAAAACATTTTGTTTTAGAAGAAGATATGTTAGAAGTTGATTGTACCATGTTAACACCACATGAAGTTTTAAAAACTTCAGGTCATGTTGATAAATTTGCTGATTGGATGTGTAAAGATTTAAAAACTGGTGAAATTTTTAGAGCTGATCATTTAGTTGAAGAAGTTATTGAATCAAGATTAAAAGGTGATAAAGAAGCAAGAGGTATTGTAAATGAAGAACCTGAAGAAGAAGATGAACAAAAAAAGAAAAGAAAGAAGAAAGTTAAAGAAATTAAAGCAATTAAATTAGATGATGAAATTGTTAATGAATATGAAACAATTTTAGCTAAAATTGATGGTTTTTCAGGTCCTGAATTAGGTGAAATTATTAAAAAATATAATATTGTAAATCCAACAACTGGTGATCAATTAGAACAACCTGTTGAATTTAATTTAATGTTTGAAACTGCAATTGGTCCATCTGGTCAATTGAAAGGTTATTTAAGACCTGAAACTGCTCAAGGTCAATTTTTAAATTTTAATAAATTATTAGATTTCAATAATGAAAGAATGCCATTTGCATCTGCTTCAATTGGTAAATCTTTTAGAAATGAAATTTCTCCAAGATCTGGTTTATTAAGAGTTAGAGAATTTTTAATGGCTGAAATTGAACATTTTGTTGATCCATTAAATAAAATTCATTCAAATTTTGATTCAATTAAAAATTTAAAAATTTCTTTATTATCAAAAGAAGTTCAATCTGCTGGTAAAACAGATATTTTAAAAATTTCAATTGGTGATGCAGTTTCACAAGGTATTATTGATAATCAAACTTTAGGTTATTTTATTGGTAGAATTTATTTATTTTTAATTAAAATTGGTGTTAATCCTGAAAAATTAAGATTTAGACAACATATGTCAAATGAAATGGCTCATTATGCTCAAGATTGTTGGGATGCAGAATTACAAACTTCTTATGGTTGGATTGAATGTGTTGGTTGTGCTGATAGATCTGCTTATGATTTATCTGTTCATGCTGCCAAAACAAAAGAAAAATTATCTGTTAGAGAAGCTTTAAAAGAACCAGAAACTGTTGAATTATTTGAATGTGAAATTGAAAAGAAAAAATTTGGTCCATTATTTAGGAAAGATGCCCCAAAAGTTGAAGAATGGTTAACAAGTAGAAATCAAAAAGATTTAGAAAATTTATCAAAAGAATTAGAAACTAAATTAAAAATTACTGCAAAAATTCCTGAAACAACATCTGAAACAATTGAAATTCCAAATGAATTAATTAAAATTGAAAAGAAGAAAAAAACTATTCATGTTAGAGAATATACTCCAAATGTTATTGAACCATCTTTTGGTATTGGTAGAATAATTTATGCTATTTTTGAACATAGTTTCTGGAGTAGACCAGAAGATTCTGCTAGAGCGGTTTTATCTTTCCCACCATTAGTTGCACCAACTAAAGTTTTAGTTGTTCCATTAATGAATAATAAAGAATTACAAGATGCTACAAAGAATGTTAAAAATAAATTACGTTTAGCACAAATACCATTTAAAGTTGATGATTCTGGTGCTTCAATTGGTAAACGTTATGCAAGAAATGATGAATTAGGTACCCCATTCGGTATTACTGTTGATTATGACACTATTGAAGATGGATCTGTTACATTAAGAGATAGAGATTCTACTAATCAAGTCAGAGGTTCTCTTGAAGATGTTATTGCTGCTGTTGAAAATATCACCTATAAAGGTGTCTCTTGGAAGGATGGTACCTCCAAGCTTACACCTTTTGAATCCAAATCCGATGAATAAATCAATCATTCAATCAATCATGGATGATTCAACACTGTATAGATTAACATTTTTGTTTAAGTATCATGTATTTCATGTATAGCTAGTAATTGAACATATATATCTCAACACTCAACACAAACTAAATAAAAAGCTCAGCCTTGCGAGCAGCAAAGCAGCAAAGCAGCGAAAAGCGAAAAAGAAAGAAAGAAGGAAAGAAAGAAAGAAAAGAGAAATCTGTTCGTTCGTTGTTTGTTGTTGGCTGTTGCTGTTCATCCATCGCTGAGCATTCCGTTTACCACTCATATACATTACAGTGCTGTTGTTGTCTTTCCACCACAACCAGCACAACCTTGAAGTAAACAGACAACAGCTACACAAAGTATTAACTCTTGTTTGCTTTTCTTGGACTGCCATTGGACGAGAAGAATCACAATACTACGTTCCTTTACTTTCAACACGTAACACTCAGACACATAACACAATCAGGTACAATATATACACATTCATTTAACCTTGCACATGTCCGATACCGACTCAGTCAATTTACCTCGTCATAGAGGAACAATTAATGTAGATTTTTTAGCTGCAGGAAATTCTACTGACTATGTTCCATCAACAACAACCAATACAACAATAGCTTCACATGTTTCTATAGAGAACAAAAATGTGAATGAATTTAGCGAAAATGAAATTCTAGAACAAGAGGATGATAATCAAATAAAAGATGAATCAATTCCTGCAGAAACTGATTATAAAAAGGCTGAACTTCAAGAAATATCTGAACAATTGACCGCTTTAAAAAATGATAAATTAACTTGGGATTCAAGTGATGAAGAATTTGATAATAAAAAAGTATCAGTAGTAAATAATAATAATGATAATGATGATGATAACATTAATGATGATTTAGAACAAGATGCCATTGATGCTTATGAAGATATAAATGCAGATGATGCAATGAAAGAAAAAGTTAAATCTATATCAACGAACGCAACTCCTGATTTGAAAAATAAAGATGAAACATTTTCTATCCCAAATAATATACAACCCAATCTTGAAAACGAGAAGGAAAAGGAAAAGGAAAATTATGATGATATACTATTGAAAACACCTATTGCAATATTAGAGAATGATAAATATTTCAAATATAATAATACTATACCTAGATCAAATTCACTTACAGATTCTGCCCTTGAAGAAGTTGCAAATTTTGATTTCTCAACTTCAAATCTAGACAATTATGATTCTAATTCCAATTTTAATGTGAATGGAGATACAACGGATACTTTATCTCCTATGATTGGCCAATTTGAAGGAATGCAAATTTCAATGGATCAAAATATGCAATTGTTAACTCCTAATAGGCAATTTCATTATTTAAATTTAGATTCAAATGGAACTTCAAATTCTACAATTAATGATAAAAATGATAAAGAAATTAATGCACATTCGAAAAATGACGTATCTCAGATTGAATTGGATAAAAGCAATGATATAGTTTCAACTTCAACCCATGTAAATTCAAAAGAAGATGAAAATGAACCAAATAATGATGAAAATCAATCGCTTAATAATAAAGATAACAACATTAAACAAACTATAGCTCAACCTTTTGATATTAATCAACTGAAATTAGATTTAAACAGTAAAAATTTAAAACCACCCTTTTCAACTATACTTAACACTGGAACTTCTTCAGATTTAGAATTCAATTCTATAATAGATAAGTATAATGATCTACCTTCAAATCAAAGTTTGGATTTCATAAATGAAAAATCTTTAGTTACATATTTTAATATCTCAACACCATCTTCAAATAATTCCAGGAATTTAAAAGCAGAATTAAATGAAAATTCAACATTGTCTACCCTAACTTCTAAGCAAAACGCAATAAATAAGACGAACTCTCCCCCAAAGGGTCATCAAAGAACAAATTCAATTCCAAATGATATTAAAACTAGACAATTACCAATTACAATAAATACCGTTAAAGATTCCCCTCAGAAAATGGGACAAAATTCACAACAACAAAGTAAATCTAAAAAGATATTTGGTGGTTTATCTAAAGTTTTTGGTAGTAAACCAAATTATCGTGCATCTCAAGATTTGAAAATTTCTGCTCCAAAGAATGTCATACTTAAAACACATGTTAGTTATGATTCAAATACTCAAACTTATAAGGATTTGCCTCCTGAATGGGCTAGAGTATTGACCGCTCAAGGTATATCTGTTGCTGAACAACAAGCTAATCCAATAGAAGCTAATCAAGTCATGAATTTCTATTCTGAAGCATTTGGTAAAGGTAAACTTTTAGGAAATGGTGATAAATTTATGGATGTTAAACGATCTTCAAGTGAGAGTGATTATTTGGATTCTACTCATGATACAATTCAAGATACTACACCAGATACAGATAATTCATATAATATGACATCATACAATAGTGACACTTCAATATCAACTCAAAATAGAAACAATTCTAGTCCAAGTGCAAACTTATTTCAAACTCCAAAAGTTGAAAATGATAAATTCTTTAGATCTGATATTAGTCCAGTTCTTGATCAATCAGCTATAACAGATGATATTGAATATATTCCAAAGAGACATGCTCCACCAATTCCATCACCAATAGTTTCCTCAACATCAAATTTACCAGCATCTGCATCAACTATATCTGTTCATCAACAACCAAATAGAACACCAAATTTAAACAATAGCAAATCATCTTCATTATCAAGACAAGCTTCTCTTTCTAATGCACGTAAACATTTAGGATCTACCAATTCGTCTCCTACAAATTCAAAGAAAATTATTGCTCCAAATGTTGGTGGTAGAAGTGCACCAAATTCTCCTTCAACTTCAATCATGGAATCTTTCTCACGTCGTTTTAGTAAGAAAAGATCAACTACCAATGCTTCTGATTATAAACCTAAAATTGTTCATTTATCTGAAGGTATCTCTAATCCCGGTGGCCCAATTCAAATATCCACTCCTGCACAAGCATCAACTATGACATTTATTGATAAAAATTCTAATTTAAGTCCTCCAATTTTTAGTGGTAATATTAAAGAAGGGAATATTTTGAATAAATCACCAGTTTCTAAATTTTCATTTAATTCATTAACAACTTCACCAATCGAAAGTACTAAAAGTAATAATTTATTTGAACCACGACGTGCACCACCTCCATTACCAAACTCTGAAAATAATAGTTCTAAAGCTATTCCATCTGCTTTAACATCAGCAACTGGAATTTCAACTAATATAAATACCGATTTAAATTCTACATTAAAATCTCCAGTTGCATTAACTACAGAAACGTCGAGATTGGAAGAAGTTAATGATGTTATTCAACAAGAGAGTGATGAAGTAAAGGAAGAAATAATGAATATGAAGATGAATAATGAAGATTCTAGAAAAAGACAAAATCAAATTGTTGAACCTAGTAAAGATTTTGAATTACAAAAACCAACAGATGATTCACTAATTTCCAAAGTTGATCAAAGTCTACCTCCTGTTCCATCACAAATTGAAGAAAACGAAGAAGATATTAATACTTCTCCTGTTAAAAGTAATTTAAATAAAGATGATTCATTAAAACTTCCACCTATTCCAATTCCGAATGCTCCTATTGTTGAGACGTCAACTTCTACATCTAATAAACCTGCGAAAAAGAAGTTAAGTGAAGAGGAACAAGAAAGACGTCGTGAAATTCGTCGTGCAAAAGATATTAAGTATATGAAGAAATTACATGAAATTTGTTCAGCTGATGATCCAAGTACAAGATATCACGATTTAGTAAAGATTGGGCAAGGTGCATCTGGTGGTGTTTTTACAGCTTTTGATGATGTAACTGAACAATGTGTTGCTATAAAGCAAATGGAATTAGAGAAACAACCAAAAAAAGAACTGATTATTAATGAAATTCTTGTTATGAAAGGTTCTAAACATGGTAACATTGTTAATTTTATTGAATCTTATTTATTGAAAAAGAATTTATGGGTTGTTATGGAATATATGGAAGGTGGTTCATTAACTGATATTGTTACACATAGTATTATGTCAGAAGGCCAAATGGGTGCAGTTTGTCGTGAAACATTAAAAGGTTTAAGATTTTTACATTCTAAAGGTATTATTCATCGTGATATTAAATCTGATAATATTTTACTTTCATTAAATGGGGATATTAAATTAACTGATTTTGGATTTTGTGCACAAATTAAAGATCATGCATCTAAACGTAATACAATGGTTGGTACTCCATATTGGATGGCACCAGAAATTGTTAAGAAAAAAGCATATGGTCCAAAGGTTGATTTATGGTCATTAGGTATTATGACGATTGAAATGATTGAAGGTGAACCACCATATTTGAATGAGACTCCTTTACGTGCATTATTCCTGATTACAACGAATGGAAAACCTGAATTGAAAGATTGGAATTCTCTTAGTGTTGATTTACAAGATTTCCTTAATGCTTGTCTTGAAGTTAATCCTGATAAACGTGCTAATAGTGTTCAACTGTTGAATTCTAAATTTATTGAAGATGCTTCTCCAAATTCATCATTAGCGCCATTAGTTGAATTAGCTATTAATGAGAAGCAAAAGGAGAGAGAGAACGAACACGAACAAGATGACTTAGAAGACGGAGATGAAGAGCACGAAGAAGGTTCCGATGTTGATACACTTGATGAATTTAACAATGCTTAGATATTCCATGCATAAACGGTATCTGTTATCTGTATAGTTTTTTTTACAAAATGTATTTGTATATCATAGAGATTAGAACAAAAATTATAAACATATTAGATTATATATATATAGAATTATTTTTTATCACTTATCGATTTTATCCTTTATCGGAGGTACAATTGTATGGAAGATCAATTTTTTATCACTTATCAGTTTTTTTCCCCATTCCGGTGACAGCAGATAAACCGATATCAAAATAATTTCATTATCTTTCCCAAAGTGTAATAGCCGATTCGGGGTTCACGAGATAACAACTTACATGTTGATGTTTTTGATCTAGGATCCAGGATAATCTGTGATCTGTGATGACTGATAATGGATAATGGATAATGGATAATGGATAATGGATAATGGATAATGGATAATGGATAATGTTCTTTCTATATATATATAACATCGACATTCCGCAGGTCAACATCAAATCCGAAGAGAAAGTCGTTCTTGCCGGAATGCTGCGCTTTCTCCAAAGAAAAATGCACGCATCTCCGTCTCACAAGGCGTTGCAGTCGGAAACACAGCCGCAAATTTGCCAGATCTCGATAATTGTAACGTTGATATTTGTCTATTTGACACCCATCACTAAGAAAGCGGATGGATAAGATCACAATGAGATGGATTCTAGTTTCCTTTCCCCTCAGAAAGCACAACTTACAACTTACAACACCGCAAACACAATCTTTACTTTATCTTTAATCTTTAATCGGTTGAAGTTGAAGTTGAAGTTGAAGTATAAAACCAACTTTGTTCCCTCGATCTTACATTGTCTAATCATCTGTTTGGCTTATATATATTTTTTTTAAACTCTCAGAAATTTTTCACTTTACAAGTTAAACACATATATTTACACATACACAACACACAAAAGTATTTATATATATTACCAAAAATGTCATCTTTTCCAGACGGAAGCACAAGCAAATCTTTTGGAGTAGAAGAAATTCAAACTATCGATGATAGTGTCTCAAGCAATGATATTAACGAATATATTGGTGATGGGAAAACCGACGAAATGCTTGATAAGTATGCAGGTATAGATGTTGGTTATAAAAGACAAATTACAGGTCGTCAAGTTCTTATGATTACCTTCGGTGCTGGTATTGGTACCGGTTTTTGGGTTGGTATGGGTTCCGCATTAAGAGAGGGTGGTCCTTTCGGTATTGTTTTCGCATATACCATTGAAGCTTATATTGTTTATGTGATGTTTATTCAAACTGGTGAAATGACTGCTTATCAACCTATTCATGGTGGTTTTATTAATCAAAATTTACTTTATTTAGATGGTGCTTTAAGTTTTGCTCAAGGTATTAATTTTGCATTTAACTGGATGGTTGTTTTAGCCGCTGAATTAACTGCTGGTATTAATATTATTAGATTTTGGGATACTGAACATATTGTTAGTACTGCTGAATGGATTGTTATCTTTGGTTTTATTTATGCAATTTCTAATATTTGGCCTGTTAAAGCTTATGGTTATATCGAATATGTTCAATCTTTCATTAAAATTGTTGCTATGGCAGGTGTTACTTTATTCATGTTAGTTGCGACTTGTGGTGGTTTACCAAAAGGAGGTCCTATTGGTTATAAATATTGGAAAACCCCTGGTTGGGATAGAAATGGTATTCAAGGTATTTGTTTAGCATTATCACAAGCTGGTTTTTCTTTTGGTGGTGGTGAACATATTGCAGTTGTTGCAGGTGAAGTTAAAAATCCAAGAAAATTTATTCCAAGATGTGTCAATCCAATTTTCTGGAGATTATGTGTTTTCTTTATTGGTAATGCTTGGTTAATTACAATGAATGTTCCTTATGATGATCATTATCTTAATAATGCAAGTGGTTCATTAACTTCTCCATATATTATTACAATGCTTAATGGTGGTGTTAAAGTTTTACCACATATTTTAAATGCACTTATTTTACTTTCAGTTATTTCTTGTGGTAATTCATCTGTCTACATTGGTTCTCGTTCTTTAGTTGCATGTGCTGATTTGAATTTAATTCATCCAATTTTTGGTAAAAAGGATAAAAGTGGTCGTCCATGGATTGCAAACATTGTTACATTTGTTGTTGGTCTTGGTTTAGCTTTCTTAAACTGTTCTCAAAGTGGTGAAGTTGCATATAACTGGTTCTCTTCTTTATGTGCATTGAATGGTTATTTCACATGGCTAGCTATTTACTGGGCTCACTTTAGATTCCGTTCTGGATTAAAAGCACAAGGTATTGATTTTCATAAATTTAAACTTTATGATAGATTTTTCCCATGGACTACATATAGTGCAACACTCATTATCTTTGCATTATTTATTGCACAATTTTATATAGGTCTTTTCCCATTAGGTGGTGAAGATATGAGTGCTAGAGCTAGATGTGAAAACTTCTTCTTAACCTATTTATGTGTTCCATTATTTGGTGTATGCTGGGCATACTATAAGATCAGATGGAAGACTAAGGTGGTTGCACCAGAAGATATGAATTTTTCTTTTGGTAAAAAATGGGATGAAATTGAAAAAATGGAAGAAGAAGAAGAAGCTGTTAAAACAAGTGGTAAAAAGACTTTAAGACAACGTTTAAATGTTTTCTCGGAAAAATTCTTAGCATAAGATTTAACTATTAACTTTTTTACACTTATTATATTTTTTTTACTTATTGAAAAATCCTAAATATATTCATTTTCATATTTATATATCATATATACTATATATTCTTCTGACTTCAAGCTTTTTGTCTTAGACACTATATTATTGACAATTAAAAATTGAAACTCACTAAAAAAATGTAAATGTTGTAAAAAATACGTGTAGATTATGATTTATTTTCCAAGTCTATATTAAGTATGCAAATCACTATTTCAAATATAGTCGGAGATGTAATGTTCTTTCATACATATATGTATATTAAATTATTTCGGCCTATATAATATGATATTTAAGTAAATGTATACAATATATATTAAAAACCCCTAACATCTTTAGCTTTATAGGCACCTTCAAGATACTCTATTTGTTCAGTTGTTAATTGGATATCTAATGAAGAAACAGCTTCTTTGACTCTTTCAATATTAGAAAGACCAAGAATTGGACAACCACCTTTGCTAATAACCCAAGCTGTAGCAACTTGAGACATCTTACAATCCAGTTTCTTTGCAATTTCTTCAACTCTACTAATAATTTCTTCGTCGCAAGTTGAATAATCTTTAGTAATATAAGACATTGCCATATCAGACTTTAATCTTTCTGAATCATTTGAAGATTGAGGAGGCCTTGTCAAAATACCTCTAGCCAATGGAGACCAATGCAATAAACCAACTCCTGTATCATTACAAAATGGAATCATTTCTCTTTCTTCTTCTCTATATAAAAGGTTGTAAAAATTTTGCATTGAAATAAATTTGTACCAACCATTTTTTTCAGCTACAAATTGCATTTGAGCAAATTGAGTAGCTCTCATGGAAGAAGCACCGATATATCTGACTTTACCAGAAATAATTATATCATTAAGAGCTCTCATAGTTTCTTCAATTGGAGTTGATTTATCAAATCTATGAATTTGTAAAACATCAATATAAGTACCCAATCTTTCAGTTGATGCAGTAACAGCATCAAAAATATGTTTTCTTGATAAACCTTGTGAATTAATAAATTTCATGTTATTAGGATCTTTATTTGCAATGCCATCAACAACGAAACCAGGAGTATTTGAATCTACAGGGAAATAACATTTGGATAAAATAACAACTGTATATCTTGGGATATTATATTTAACTAAGAATTTACCAATAAGATTTTCAGAAATACCATTTGAGTACATATCTGCAGTATCAAAAGTACGAAGACCAATATCATAACAATATTTAAGAATTTCCATGATTTTTTCTTCATCTTCTAAGACCCAATTACCATATTCGGTCTTTTTACCAAATGACATGCATCCGACAACCAATTGTGAAATTTTAAGTCCTGAGTTTCCCAAATTAACATATTTCATTTTGTTACTTTTATATATATATATATATAGTAGCTGCTAGTGTATAGTTGTTGGAAGAGATACTAATGATGTCCATGGCCCAAGAATAAAGGAAGAAACAGACTGGGAACTCTCTGTCTTTAAATTTTTATTCATTGATTTGTTGATTCGTTGATGTATTAAGTATTGCAGCTTCGGGTTTCCCGCATTCAAATCACCCCGAGCGGGAATGAAAAATAAACGTTGCCGAATGCGAAACACCGCCGGGGAGAGTCGCAGATAGCCACCAACGATAAGAGTATGGAATACGGCTGTAAGACGGATTGGGACCTTGAACTGGTACGTACTGGTAGAGCTCGGGGTATAAAGTGAAGAGTGTTGCCAGCATTAATGTATTCAAATTGCTAGTGGAAAAGGACTTTCATTAAAAACCATAGATCAAAAATATCCATCAAAACAAACAAACAAACAAACAAACATGTCCTCATTCAGTATTCCGAACATCTACGAAATTTCTGGTAGACAAGCCATCGTTACTGGTGGTGGATCAGGTATTGGACAAATGATCTGTGAAGGGTTTGCAGCAAATGATGTTGATGTAGCCATTGTGGATCTTTTTCAAGAAAGAATCGATGAAACCATTAAGATTTGTGAAGAAGTTAAGATTAAAACAGGTTCAAAATCAAAAATTACTTCACTTTGTTATGATATTGGTAATGAAACATCCAATAAAGCCCTTGTAGATGATATCAATAAAAATTATGAAAATGTTGATATTTTAATTAATTGTGCTGGTATACGAAGACAAAATAATGTTACATTTACTCCAGGTGAACCACTTGAAAAGCTTGCAGAAGCTACAAATTCAATTGGTTGGAAAGATTTTCATGATGTTTTCGATGTTAATGTTTTCGGAATGTATTTCCTTACAGCCGGACTTGTTCAAAAACTTGGAGAAGCTGCTGCAAAGGGTGATGGTAGAGGATGTGTTATTTGCTTTTCTAGTCCTTGTTCTGTACATAATAATCAATTTGTTCCAACTTATCAACTTTCTAAAGTATCAATTGATCATATGGTTAGAATTATGGCTGCCGAATTTGCAGATAAATATATTCGTGTCAATGCAATCTCCCCAGGTCTTTATGCAAGTAGAATGACTCCAATGGCACCTAATGATCCAACCTCTAATATGAAATATGTACATTTAGTTCCTGCTAGACGTGCTGGATCTGCAGAAGAGATGGTAGCATGTGTCATCTTCTTATCTTCCAAGGGTGGTGCTTACATGGATGGTCGTAATATCCGTATGGAAGGTGGTCGTCTTTTGACTTTAAAAGGTCATATCTATAGTGATGAGTAGTATATATATGTGTGTCTTTATATAAGTATTAATCATAAACCATTTAAAATCATTTAGAAGAGAAAGAAGAGATGGATGTAGAGATAATCAACAACACTGTCACGTGATACCCCATTTTCATTATCATAATACCCCCATACCCCCACCAGCAATAACGGACTCCCCCCACCCCGCTTTTCCTATTCGGCGCTGACTCTTTCTCCTTTCTCTGTCGGAATTCGTCTCTTTCTTTCCCTTTCACTTTTCTATCTTTTTGATACTTAAAAAGCCACAACTTTCCCTAGTTCCACTCTTTTCAAATAATGAACAACTGAAAAGAAATCTCTTGTTTATATTAATAACTTCCCTTTTCCCCTTTCCAACAAGGACGTTGCTATCGATATGTCCGGCAGTACTCCCTTGGGTGAACTCATCTATATCGCTGTTAAACCTATATTTAAAATTTATTTTATCATTGGAACAGGTTTTTATCTATCTAGGAAAAATATTTTAACAGTTGAAACATCAAAGAATATAAGTACAATTGCAATTCAAGTTTTAATTCCATGTCTTACGTTTCAAAAAATTGTAACAAATATAAATAATTCACTTATTCATGAAATCGCAACTATTGTCTTCATCGGATATTTTATGATGTTCTCTCAAGCATTATTAATATTTATAGTTGGTGTTGCAGTTGGATGTCCTAAAAATTGGTGGGGTGGACTTATTCTTTGTGGACTATTACCAAATATTTCAGATTTACCAATTGCATATTTACAAACTATGGAAACTGCAAATATTTTTCCCGATGTTGATTTAGGTGTATCATTCGTAATGATTTATATGGGATTACAATTATTATTACAATTTACACTTGGCTCTTATAAATTAATTGAACGTGATTTTAAAGTTGATTTAAAAATGCAATTGGAAAAAGAGTCTAATGAAGGTTTAAATTCACAAAATGATCTCGAAAAGGGAAATGATAATTCTTTATCTATAGACGCTAGTATCTCCAATAAATCACAAAAATCAGTTCAAAATTACAGTCATCCAGATGATCATTGCATACAAAATTATAGACCACCAATAATAAAAATAAATAATAATAATCATAATAATACCCAAATCGAAAATGATCAAGATGATTTATCAATTTCTTCTTCTTCCAACGAGTTGGATAAAATTCAAACTAATCATTCAAGAAATGAACTATCAAAATGTACTAGTCGTATATCGGTTCTTGGTAATATACTCGAATCAAGAAATGCTAGAAATTCACCGGAAGATATACAAGATATTGTTAGAGTATATTCTAGGTATGATGAATTGATTGAAGAACACGATATTGAATCAATCAGAGAAAAAGTACAAGAAGAAAAAGAAAATAAAAAAGTAAAATTAAATATTTTTCAAAAGATATCTAATAGTTTTAAATCAATTATTTGGAAAGAAGTGTTTTGGGGAATGGTTGCAGTTTGGAAAGATTCTTTTAAACAACCAGCTTCCGTTGTATTGGTAATATCAGTAACAATATCAATGATTCCTTGGGTTCAAGCTTTGTTTGTTGTATCATCACAAGTAACACTTCCTTCAGCTCCTGATAAACAACCCCCTTTATCTTTTGTTATGGATTATGCTAGTTATATTGGTGCAGCACAAGTTCCTTTTGGTTTATTGATGTTAGGAGGTACAATTGGCCGTTTAAAGATTGGAAACTTTCCTAAAAAATATTTAAGGGTCCCATTGGCAATCACTTTTCTTAGATTATTTATCTTCCCAATAATCGGTTGCGCATTTAATTCAAAAGTTTACAGAGATGGACTTTTTTATCAGAATGATATTCTTTATTTCTTATCAAATATTGATTTCTGTTTACCTCCTGCAACCTCTTTATTATATATTACTGCTTTTTATACTCCTGATGATGGTAGGGACCATATACAAATGGATATGCTTGCATTAGTATACATCTTTCACTACATATTTTTGATAATTTGTCTTCCATTCACCGCAACTTATACTATGAAAGTTTCTTTAGGCTACTAATCTATTTTTTTTAAAAATTGCTATTTATTTATATACACATTTTAATAGACTTTTGCGCTTTTTCTTATAATCTTATGGCATAAATTTTATAAACTAACTGCAACTTCATACATATTTAATTTTTTTAATTTGATTTCTTTTCAGGTTTAGGATATTTTAATGCTGTTGCTGGATCTTCTAAAAATGTAACAGGCGTTGCAGGAGTTCTATCAACGGATAATTTGAAAATATCATACCTTTGATAATAGCCGGCTAAATCTTGAAATTGTTTTAGTTCAACAATTTGGTTCAAATCAAAGGTACAATATGCAATTCCTTCCTTTTCCTTTAATGATTCTCCAATTTGTGCACCTGTTGGATCAAAAAACATTGTAGAGCATTGTGATGCACTATCATAACAGTCAGCATTTGCTGGATCATCGTTTTTACAAAATTCTCTAGCAGCTTCATCAAAAAAATTAGCACAAACAACTGTGAATGATTTTGCTTCAAATGCTTGACAACCAGCTCTAATTCTATTTGCGTTATCCAAATCATAATTAACTGTTTGACCTGGCCTTCTAGTGGTAAAAAATGCTGGCCATAAAGAAATATGAATTTGTTCACCTTGTCCAATTAAAGCATATTTTGCTAATGGATTGGTATTTTCACCACAAATTAATGCACCAATCTTGCCGATTTTAGTATCACAAACATTTAATCCATTACCATCACCATGTGACCATACAAGTTTTTCACAGTATGTTGGCATAATTTTTCTATGATGTGCCATAATAGAACCATCTTCACCAATAATAACATAAGCATTCCATAAACAACCAACACTTACTCTTGATTTTTCATTAAATCCCAAACAAACAACAATACCTAATTCTAAACAAACACTTTGAATAGCCATAATTTCAGGACCATCAACGTAAATTGATTGTTCACATAATTTACGGAATAAATGATGGTTATCAACAGGTGCTTTTAATTGTGTCCATGGTGGGTAGCAAGGGACAAAAGTTTCTGGAAAACAAACTAATTGTGCACCATTTGAATGTGCTTCTCTAATCCATTCAATTGCCTTTTGAATAGTTGCATTGGTATTTAAAAAAACAGGAGCAATATGACATGCTGCAACTTTTGTAATTGGTAAACTCATCTTTAATTAGGCTATTAGATTTCTAATTGTCTTATAAAGATAATATAATGGCTTTAAATTTAATCATTAAAACAGAAAGTTCCAATTGAAAAAACTGGGATTTCTTCAACATTTTTATAAAGATCCACATTTAATGTTTAACATCATTTGTAAATTTCAATCTTATTATCAGCTATGATAATCTATTTCTATTGTGTATAAATGTGACAAAAGTGGGAAGTCTTTATCCGCATTGTTAGCTATTAGTTAATATGGCTCACCAAATTTTTTTTAATGAGATCATTGCGGAAACTCATCATCCATATACTATCCAATCCAACACAGTATAAATGTCATTTTATACATGATGGCAGATAACGGATAACGGATAATGGATAACCAGTTGACTTGTTTTTAATAATGTTGTTTTATGAAGAAATTTGGAAACTAATTATCCAAAAAATGGATCTAAAAAAGTAATTTAGATATCTCATGTCATTTTATATGATCATCTTATTGCTTATTTAGTTGACAACCAAGTATTAATTCACGGGGTAGTGATGGTAATTCTAATGGATTTTTCTTTCAAAGTTTTTTTCCCATGAAGATTAGACACCATTCATTAATTCCCCAAAAAAGAAAAATAGTTGAAAAACTGTAGTTGGTAATTTTATAGGAATTATAATCATCAAAATCCCTTTTTCAATCTTAATTTATACCACAAGACAAGACCACAAATATACAAGAATTAATCTAAAGATTTATTAAACAAAAGTATGAACAATTTTATTAACTCAACAAAAAAGGTATTTATGTTTATATTGTCACAATGGTTTTTCTTAGCCATCGCATTAGCAATTATTTTTGCATATTTGTTCCCAAACTTTGCATGTAAAGGAGGATTGATTAAATCAGAATATTCAATTAATTATGGAGCAGTTGCTGTAATATTTCTTTTATCAGGTCTTTCCATGGATACTCGAAAACTTTTCCAAATGATTGGTTGTTGGAAGTCTCATATATTTTGTCAAATGTTTTCATTTTTATTTACATCCAGTATAATTTTTGGCTTTGCAGAATTAATAAGAATATCAAATAATGAAAAAATTAACAAATACATATTAATCGGCTTTATAGTCACTGGATCAACACCAACAACAGTATCTTCAAATGTAGTAATGACAAAAGAAGCAAATGGTAATGACTCCCTTAGTTTGATAGAAGTTGTTATTGGTAATATTATGGGAGCTTTTATATCACCTCTTTTAATTCAATTATACTTGGGTAAAAATACCGGATTTTCTTTTGCGAATCCAACTACTAATGTTCAATTCAGTTCTATTTATAAGGAAGTCATGCAAAATATGGGAGCTTCTCTTTTTGGTCCACTTTTTGTTGGTCAAGTTGCCCAATATTTTTTTCCAGGATTAACTTTATTTGTAAAAAAATATCAAATTGGTAAACTTGGTTCTTTTTGTCTCGTTTTGATGGTATTTAGTTCTTTTTCAACTAGTTTTAAAGAAAATGCATTTGTTATGATTTCAAAAGAATCAATGATCTTACTAGTATTTTTTAACATTGCTATTTACTTATTTTTTACAGGTTTTTGTTTTGTGCTTTTAAGATTACCAATGATACCAAAAAATAATAAATTGGTTCGTTTATTAATATTTGATAAAAAAGACTCAGTTGCAATTATGCTTTGTGGTGCAGCAAAAACAATTGCATTAGGTATACCTCTGATTGATGCACAGTGGGGAAATAATTCACAAATTATGGCAATAATTTCTGTACCTTTAGTTTTATACCAAACAGAACAAATCTTTGTGGCAAAATTACTTGTTCCAATATTGAAAAAATGGATTGATAGTGATAAATCACAAGAGTGTGTTAGTGATGAAGAATCACAATCTGTAGAAATTTTAAATATTAGTACAAAATCAGAAACAGCTTTATAATATATATTTAAAATTAATTTTTAAAATTATTATTATAAAATTAAAAGGAATATAAAAAAATTAAAATGATTTATTAACAACCTATATTATAAAAGCCATATTGCTATATCCTGATCTGAAATTATTTGTTGAAGAGCAAATAAACACCTTTTTGCCCAATAATTTGTTTCTGATATCTTTTGTAAACTATATTCCATGTTTTTAAAAGATTTAATAGCAGTAGTTTTAACTGTTGCTTGATTATAAACTTCAACTTTATTTTCACTTGCATCATTTTCAAGTAATTTTGGATTTTTGATAAAATACAAAAATATTATTGCTGCGGCACAAATAATGTCTGGGGTATTGAATTCAAAATTTTTGAAGTCAAAACCTTTTTCATATAGAGAAATTAATCTACATATATTGATTGCACTGTCATAACAAATTTTTTTGTGAGGTAAAATTTTCTTTTCATTGGCATCTTCTAAAGTTTTAAAGCTTCTAATAAAAAATACTCTATGCAATAAAATTAGTGTATGTTGAAACTTTAATTGGAAAATAAATAAACCTGGTGACGATAAACCTCTATTTTTAAAAGAAGTTATAGAAGATATTCTTAAGTATTCCGGCAAAGTACTTTCAAATTGTAAAAGTTCAACATTAGCCTTGTTTATAATAAACTGTAACTCGGATGGATTTGAAGGTTTAAATGACAAATATAGATGATCCAGTGGCTTTGAAGTAATAATCAATAATTCGATAGTATATGTCATAACTGAAAAACACCTCGTATAAATTTTTGTTGAAATTTTTCCAGAATTATTATTATTATCATTATTATTATTATTACTATTACTATTATCATTGTGTGGATTTTTCCAAATTTCATATTCTGATATACCTATTTCACTAGGAACCATATTAATGATTGATTCAGATTTTAAAAATGTTGGTCTTCCTAATATATTGTTAAGAGCTCTCTCTAACACATAAATTGCCCAAAAAGTTATTCTTCTTAATTCCATCTCTTCTTCTGAAAAGAATATAGAATTTGCCGCATTATCACCTATATTCAATCCTAAAGAATATGCGGTACTTATTGCACAACCATGAAAATGCCAAGCTAAAGCATCATCATTCATAAAAATATAAAAAAGAGATAAAATTCCACAGGTTTGAACTGTAGAAATGTGAGGTTTACTCATCTCATCCGTCAGTAATTTTCTGGCTCTTTTCGCATAATTTATACCTTGCTGCAACTTATTTGTATTTTTATGATCAAAAATAGATCCCACAGCCATTATTGAATATTGTAGACATTCACTTATTATATTAGAATCTCTTTCATAAATTGGAAGATTTAGCTGTTGGTAGAATAATTCCTTCCATATAAAAATTAAAGTTGAATTTTGATATGCAAAGTATAAATCATATAAATAATGCTCCGTTGACATATCTATACCCAAATCCTGTATTATAACCTTATTATTATTATTATTATTGTCGACTTGAATAGTATTTATCGAAAAAAAGTTGTTACTAATAAAAGAAATTGTTGATCTGGGACCATAGTATCTATAGTAATCACCATTTGTAATTTTGAATTTACCGTATGAATCTATAAAATCATTGATATCAATTTTAGCATTATTATTGATAAAATCTGTATCTAACTCAAGATCAAAAGTTTTATTCTCAGTATGGGATTGCAGTATATTTTCCGCAGTATTAAGTTTATCATAAGATAACCCACTATTTGGAATTCCAACAGTTTTCATTAATTGTTCGTTATTTTCCAATTTTGTCTCTAAATACTTGATATGTTTTAATAAAGAATCAACATATGTTTTTTTATATGGCCTTCTCTTATCAGTACCATATGAATATTTACATTCATGAATATCATGGTTTAAACAAGCTTCACATATTGGTTTACCTCCATCACATTTTCTCTTTTTCTCTCTACACCTATCGCATGCAAGTTTGATTCGTTGCTTACTAGCACACCCTTTCACAATAAAATCTTTTGACATGTATATATTTGGTTAATATTCAGACAGTATAGATAAGTTAGTAATCTAGATAAGGTAATTTATCTTTTTACCTTGTAAATAAGTTCTCTCCGATAACAGGTAATCCTACCAACTTTTAATAATAAGAAAAGTATTTGATATATTGCAATTACAGTCAGACTGTTGTTTCAATTAATGTTTAGTGTTGTCCGCATGATCAGTTTCCACTGCGAAAAGAGCGATTGACTGATTACCGATTACAGATTATTCAAATTTGTCCAAATTGGGCCCGGATAGCCACTTTCCACCTGTCAACCTTATCGCTGGCTGAAAAAAAAGTTTCTTCTTTCTTCGAAGAGATAAAGATCACCCACGATAAAGGAGAAACCCTGATTGAAGCTTGTTGTAATGTTTGTGGTGTTACTGATGCTCATCATAAATTACATGTTTTGCAATCCGTAATACAATATTGGTAGCTATACGGGGTATTGTTTTCAAAGAATATAAAACAACGGTGATCCTCTTTCTTTTTTGAACGTCTTGTTACAATCAAAAAGAAAAATCTTTAAAATAAAAAAGATGCATTTTGATAGACTATCTTCACAAAACAATAGCTATAGTGACACACTCCAAATGATTTCTAATGCCAAGTCAAAAGAAGAAGATATCAAAAATCCAAATACTGCTACGGTTTATGAGATTTCAAACAATGCATCTGAAAGTACTTGCAACCCTGAAAAACCTGCTTTTGATGATATCGATCATGCAAAATTATTAAAAAAAATGGATTTTCACATCATTCCAGGTATCACTATTCTTTTTCTTCTTTCTTTTGTTGATAGAGGGAATATTGGTAATGCTAAAATTGAAGGTTTATCAACCGACTTGCACTTATCAGGACATCAATGGAGTATGGTTTTAACAGTTTTCTATTTTACATATTCTCCTTTTGAGGTTCCATTCAACATGCTGATGGCCAGATTTAGACCATCTATCATCTTACCTTTAACAATGGTACTATGGGGGATTGTAGTTACTTTAACTTCTTTAGTTAAAAATTATCATCAATTACTTGTTCTTAGATTACTTCTTGGTATTACCGAATCTGCTTTATATCCAGGTGCTGTTTTCTATTTAACCAAATGGTATACTAGAAGAGATTTACAATATCGTCAAGCATTATTCTTTGCCGCAGCTAGTGGTGCAGGCGCTTTTTCTGGTATTCTTGCATATGGTATTGCTTTTATGAAAGGTATTGCAGGGTTAAACGGTTGGTGTTGGATTTTTATTATTGAAGGTATCTTTACAGTAGTTGTCGCAATTATGATGTATTTCATTGTTTATGATTATCCTGAAACTGCAAAATTTTTAACAGAAAGAGAAAGAAAATATATTTTATACAAGTTGAAACATGATTTTAGCACAACAATGCCAGTATCTGAAGAATTATTAGAAGAAGTATATTCCAAGAAAGATAAGGGCGCCCTTAAAGCAGCGTTTACTGATTGGCAACTTTACTGTCATATTTTAGTTCATTGGTCATTAGTTACAACATTATATACTGTTTCCTTTTTTCTTCCTTCAATTGTCAAAAGTTTAGGTTTTAAAAATGCAAATGCACAACTTATGACCGTTCCTCCATATATTGCAGCAGTCATATTTTCGTTAATTACCGCTTATTATTCTGATAAAATGAATTTAAGATCTCTTCCTATTTTTTGTTATCATATTATTCTTCTTGTTGGATACATTATGGCTATTTGTGTTGAATCACAAAAACATCCCGGTGTTGTTTATGCTGCTATGTTTTTAATTGTTATTGGATCATATTCCGCATTCCCGGGTATGATTTCATGGCTTGCTGTTAATTTAGATGGTCCATACAAAAGAAGTATTGGTATTGGTGCTCATATTGCATTTGGTAATATGGGAAGTACTTTTGCTACAAATTATTTTCGTTCTCAAGATGCACCTAATTACAGACTTGGATATGGTATGTCTATAATGTTTGTTTCAATTGGAATGGTAACTTTGTCATTTATTAACTTTAGATACTACACTATCAACAAGAAAAACAAAAAAGACATTGCAAATGGTGTTTATGATCACATGTCACCAAGAGATTTATTAGAAATGGGTGACAAAAATCCATATTTTGTCTACAAACATTGATTTTATATTGAGTCGTTTCCTTTTATTTTTCCTATAATTTCAACACTTTCCCTATAATTTTTAAACTTTTTGTTTTTATATCTTTAATATATATATAGCTAACATATTGCAGTAATCAACCAACTATGTATTAGTTTTATATTTGGTATCTATATATACATACATAAACATAAAGATCTTGAGGTAGAATCAAATATAATTTCCCGATTAGGTAATTTTTAATTTATCATGTGGCTTTGGGCTTTAGCTTTTTTTAGACGATCGACGCTGCTTACGTAATTTGCAATTGAAATTATAGTCCGGCCTTTTTTTGATAAATATATATATATTAGTACATGTCTCTATGCTTGTCTTTAAATATTGAATCATCACATTTGATTCATTCTTTCGACTTTAACTTTTCCTCAACAGCTGTCGATTACACAATTCAGCAGTAGTGAAAACTACTTTAACTTAAGTTTTAGTTTATTTTTTTTAGAATATTTTCAAACAAAATGTTTGAAGGGGAACAAATAATGTCAACCCCTGAGAAAAACAACGAATTGGATAACATTGCTGCAAACATAACAGCAATATCCGAGGTATCTTCTCATTTTCAAGATAACATCAGACAGCTAACACCGATTGAAGATATAAAATCTCTCAAATATCATGATAAAACATATCTGGATTCTGTTATCAGCAAAGCAAGTCGAGGTGATACATTTTTCCCCGAAACAATAGATAGAAACTATTATTTCAATAACAATAGTAATACCCCAATATTTAATAAATCACCATCACCTTCTAAATCAAATAATTTGGTATCAACATCATTAATAGATTTTAAAAGTAAAATTAACAGTTCAGTGAAACCAGTTCAATTTGATTTTACAAATAACCAAACAAAAACTATTTTCAATTTGAGTCCTGAATTGATATCACATCAACCAGGCTTAAAATCTTCAACCAAAAATGATGGTTCGATAAACCCAGTCAAAGGTGCATTTAATATGTTTGATAAAAATACATCATTTGCGTCTGGTACTTCATCGATTGGTTCAAGGAAAAGATCTAAAAAGAGATTAAGAAGTGCAAATGTAAGTGATTTCTCTTTTGATATGAGTAACAATAATTCAAGCAAGATATTGTATAATAAGGATACAAAAGTGTTTGATAATTCCTTTACACAGTCAAACTTATCACAATCTCAAATTACACCGTTCATGAGAAAACAAAAGGATGCTCAAATCCAACAACAAATACCTATCTCAAAATACGAATATTTTCATAGACTCATATCAGATCCACAATGCATTTCTAATTTAACATTAATCATTCAAATATTGCTAAACACCTTAATGGTTTTAGTATTTTTAGGCTTTAGTTTAGTTGCCTTTTTTGCAATTAAAAGAGATGTTGATCACAAAATTCAATCATATGTGAATGATTCTATTCATAAGATTAATTCATGTACAAGAGAGTATTTAAGAAACAATTGTGCTCCTGATATTCGTGCACCTGCATTAGAAGAAAAATGTAATGATTGGGATACTTGTATGAGCCAAGATCCACAATCTGTTGTTACATCAATGGCTTATTTTGAAGTCATGGCAGATTGTATGAATGCATTCTTTCATCATGTTTCTATAAAGTCTTTATTGGGTATAGGATGTCTTATGTTGTTCTGTATTATTGTTCCAAATATATTGTTTTCAAAGTTTAGGTCAACTACAATCAATCAAAATTATTATAATAATGGTAGTAAAGAAAATGAATTATCTAACATCCAAACATTATCCCCTTTAAAATTAACTAATGATTCACAAAAGAATTTGAAAAATAACCAGATGTTGACACCAAATTCGGGTATTAAAAACAATAAATCTAACGGAGATACTTATGTAGCTGCGAATACTTCGGGTGTAAGGTTTAATCCCAATGTTAGTTACAGTATGTACGATTACGAAGATGATAGTAATGAAAAAGAAAATGTTTCAGTTGAAGAAGTAGATGATAGTAATGAAGGCATCAATGACATTGTGGACGAAGATGATGAAAATCTTTTGGCAAATCAGAGAATCTTATTAGATGACTGATTAATTTATTTCACAAAAAGAATTGTAAAATTGAATAGGACACTAAAGAAGGTGTTTATAATGTATAATTAGTTTACTTTTTATATCACATCGAATATATATGTAATATAGTTTTAATTCTCGAATAGACAATATTGTTTTACAATGTTTATAAAATGAATTCATTTTTATTTATTTTTTTTTGACTTCAAATTATACATGGTTCTGTTAATTACCTCTAAATAGAATGATTTATAAAAATACATATATATTCATAATATTATAATATTACTGTAGATTTTATACGTGATAAAAACTTATGCGACTACCTTCTTACCCATTAATTGGTTTAATAGTTCTTGACTGTTGGTTTTTGCATCTGTTACACTGTTGTTGAAGAGACCAGGTGGTGCCTGAATTGGTGTACTGACAGAACTGTTGACACCACTATTTGAACCATTCAAAGGAATTTGTTGCATTTTCAACTGTTGTTGCTGTTGCTGTTGTTGCAAAAGTCTTTGTTGAAGAAAAGCTTGAGTGGAATTAACATTAGGATTTGGAGCTTGTGCTGTAAATCCAACATTTTGCTTTAATTGGGCCTGAAGATATTGAGATTGCAATTGATTTTGTAACTGTGCATTCATTGATGATGGTGTTGCTAATTGCGCTTGTTCTAAAGAATCTGATGCAGTTTGTGGAACAATTCTAGAAGCTTGTGATGCTTGAGCCTGAGCCTGAGCTTGAGCTTGAGCTTGCGATGTTTGTAAGGCTTGAACATATGCTCTATAATTATAATTCCTTGTGTACGGAGAAAATAATAAAGATTCTGTTAAACGTGAAAGGTATGCCTTATCATCATTATCGTTGAAATAACCAATGGATTCTTCAAGTGGTGCTGATAAATCAAAATTGTGGTATAACTTGATATTCGAAGAAGAAATTGAGAATTCGGGAGTCTTGAATTTGTCAGCGATACCATATTTAATATCACCACTATTAAGTTCCTTGACAGATTCAAAAATAGACATAAATGAAATTGCTGAATTATCTAAAATAATTGGATGTTGTTGATCCTTATCTTTCTTATCTTTCTTTTTACTTGAACTATTCTGTTCTTGATCTTGTTGTTGTTTTTGTAACAGTTGAGATTTTTGTAATAGTTGCTGTAATTGATGTTGTTGTTGTTGCTGTTGCTGAGATACTTGATTTTGTAATTCTATTTGGGAACTACTACCTTGTTTATTTTGTTGAATTACATCACTTAATGTTGGGAATGCGGATAATACAGAATCATTTTGAGGCTGATTGAAAACAGCTGGTGTTTTTGTTTTTGCCCATGAAACTGTTGCTGGCAATGCTGGTCCATCTGGTTCAGTAAGTCCAACTGATGATAATATGTTTGTATTTGAATTTGAAGGAATAGAGACAGGGGTTTGACTTAATTGCGCAGGAATATTAAGTGGAGAGTTATGAGGAGAGTCTTGTAAATCATCAAGTGTATTACCCAATGCTTGATTAGAATATTTGTCACCTTTGCCACCTCTTGAAGACAAATCTTGTCTTGAGTATGAGTCAGCTTCTTCACCAGGTTCGTGTAAGAACATACAATTTGGATTTGGACATGGTTGACCTCTAAGGTAAGATGAACAATATTTTGTTGTACCATGAGCAGCTCTCAATAGTTTACCATCACTAATTGAGCCATCCACTGCAGAAATACATTTAGCTGCATCTTCTTTCTTTGCAAATGTAACATATACACCATAACCAGGAGTAGCACTAATATGATGAGGATTATTTGGATTTGGATTTCTCTTATTGATAACTATTTTATTAATCTTACCATATTGACCAAAATATTTATCTGATTTTAAAACTGGAATTAAATCGTCATAAGTACAAGGTGGGTTTAAACCTACAATATAAACCAAATTTTTTTGAATTACTCTCATACCTGCTAAATGATGTCTCTTAGCTTGTTCTGCATCCTTCTTTTCCTTTTCAATAATTTTCTTTTCTTTCTTTCTCTTTTCAATCTTGGCCTTTTGAACTTTCCATTCTTCAGCCGTAATATTTCTGTATTCAATATTTTTATCTTCATATGGTCTACGACAAGCGGGACATTTCCCATTCAATTCGGGATTTGTTCTGATATTATTGTAGCAAAATTGACAAATCTGATAGCCACAAGGACAAGGTTTAAAGTTCTTATCTGTGATATCCATGTCTTCACAACAAAGTGGACAAATGTCGTCTTCATCTTCAGATAAAAATGAATCACTATTATTATCAAATGACATTACTGATATTTTCTAAATTATTTATCTATTTTTTTTATTAATATATATTATTATTCTGGTGTGATTTATGTTTGTAAATGCTCACGATTAGATATATCTGGGAAAGAATAAATAATACCAACAGAGTGTCAAATTGTAGTGAATAATTGAATATATTGAACAGGATGGCGTCGATTCATTTTGCAGAGCCTCAAAGTTTTATGTTTTATGGATTATCGATGAACTATTGACACGCGACACTGAAATGACAGATACAGCACACAACAATATTGCTGTCGTGCCACAGCAAAACTCTTGCCACCGTGTGCACGTGACTGCATGTGGCGCATTAGCTTATTTAATTTATTTTTTGTTTGTTTGGAACGCGTTTTAGTTTACAAACTGAAATTGAAATTGAAGATTTGATTGAATTTTTTTTCAAAAGCAGTACAGTAGATAGATAGATGAAATTAAAAACTGCATATATATATATATATACATTCGGTATCAGGCTCTTTTATAAAAAGTTATTGCGGCACTCTATAGACAATTATTCAGGATGTTAGAGTTACAACAAGGAGATTTGGAAAAGATGCAGTATTTGCTTCAAAACTTGATGAATTCTGATAACAATGTCAGAATTAGATCTGAACTTGATTTTAAACATCAAATGGAAACCAATCCAGATGTTTTTTTGTTTTCACTTATTCAAATTGCATTGATTACCTCCTTAGATTTATCAATTAGACAATCTTCTCTTTTACATTTAAAGAGAATTGTACCACTATATTGGTCTCCAGCATTTGATAAATATATAGGTCCAAATACTATAAATCAAGATGTTAAAAAAACTCTTAGGGATTCATTACTCAAACTAATTGGTGATCCAGATTCCAAAATTAGAAGTAGTTCGGGTTATGCTATTGTGCAAATTGCCGCTGTTGATTATCCAGATGAATGGCCTGAATTAATGAATTATCTTTACAATATAACAACAAATACTCAATCTTCAATGCATGAAATAATTGGTGCATTATGTGTTATGCAAGATATTTTTGATGATCTTGTCACTGATGAACAATTTTATGAAGATGGTATTGCTGTTCAAGTTTTGAAAACATGTGAAATACTTTTGGAAAGTGTGGATTATACTTTAGAAGTTAAAGTTGAAACCTTACATTTGTTAAAAGTTGTAAGTGATTCTTTAGTAAATGCAGACTTTGATTATCCAAATAGAGAACAATTTTGTCATATTGTTGTTCCACAGATTTATAAATTATTAGCTAAAAGTTCTGAAAAGTTATCAACTAACGATCAATATACCAACCAATTGATTGCATGGGATTTCAAACATCAATTATATATTATTTTTAATATGTTAATGAATTCATATCCTGAATTATTAGGAGAATTTATTGGTTCCTCGTTTGATTTGACGATGTTAGATTTGGCTTATGAAAAACCTATTTATTTTCAACTTTTAACTACAGAAGTTGATATGAACAAATATAAGTTTTTATTTATTGATATTGATCAATTCTATGCATCTCAAAAGGAACGTACCGAACCATTTCAAGTTTTGACAATGACTATTGCTAAAAAGATTGAATTTTTACAAACTCTAATTGAATTAAAAAATTTAGATAATTCAGAAACTATTTCTAATATTTGTGATATTTTGTTACCTCTTTCAACTTTATCTGTTTCAGTTGTAAATGATTACAATTCTGACTTTAACCAATTTGTTACTAATGAATCTGGTTTGGATGGTCAAATCAATGTTCGAGACTCTATAAGAGAATTTCTTAGTGATATGGATGCTAAGGACAATTCAATATTTATCAATACATTAACGCAAAAGTTTAATAGCATTGAAAATATTGATGCACACCAAATAGAGATTGAATCACTATTTTTCCTTCTTTCGTGTTGTTTTGATAATGATGATACGATAATTGGAGCAGAGAACTTTGATGTAAATCAATTTATTAGTAATTCTATTGAATTAATTCTTAATGAAACATTATTAAATGAAGATTTTCAATTATTGATTGCAAGAGTAATAATAATGGTACCAAAATTTATGTTTAAATATGATTTAAAATGTAAACAACTTGGAACTGCACCATTTGAAAAAATTATGACTATAATTACCAAATTAGGTGATTCTGATGATTTCTTGGTTATTAAAGCATCTATTTTAATTTCTCTTCAATATTATAATTATTTCTTAAGAGCAAAAGAATTTAACTCAAACATTCAACATCAATTATTATCATTGGTGAATCAATTGAAAGAGGATTCTGATGAAGATACAAATATGATGTTACTTGAAGTAATGACTATTATTATTTCTATGGACAATTTAGCATTAGCACAAAATTCTGAATCTCTTCAATTAATTTTAACGATTGGTTTTAAAAATGATTCAAGTTTTGCATTAAATACATCATTATTTGAATGTATTGATGATTTAATTACTGATATTCCAAAGGATGTTTTTGGATCTTTGATTTCCACTATATTTCCATTTTTATTAGAAACTATTTCCAAATTTAATGGTGAATATAATTCTGAAATAGATTTATCATTGCAAGTTATTTCTAATCTTTTAAAAAATAAAAATCAATATGGTATTCCAATGGATGTCTTTCAATCTACTTTTTCTACAATTACTAGATTTATATTTGTATGTGAAGATGATGAATTATTGCAGTCTAGTTCTGAATGTTTGATAAAATTAGTCAATTCTTCAATTTCATTATGTTCATCATATGTTGATTCACAAACTCAAGAATCTGGTATTCAAATTTTACTTAAAAGTGTTTCTAAATTTCTTTCACCATCAATGACAGATAGAGCAATTGTTAATTTAGGTGATTTAATTACAATATTATTAGAAAATTTTAATGAAACAATTGGTGGATATTTTGAAGATATTTTGAAAGCGTTAACAGTTAGATTAGTTCAAGCAACTGAAGTTCCAACAATTGAAAATATGATTTTGATTTTTAATATGCTTGCAATAGCTCAACCATTACCAACTATAAATTTTTTAAAAAGTTTTACAATTGATAATGAATCTGCATTAATTAAGATCTTACCAATTTGGTTTCAAGCATATGAAGTTATGCGTGGATATGAATCAATTTTATCTAATGTTCGTGCATTTATAGAAATTTTTAAATTAGGTGATGAATCAATTCAACGAATTATGGTAGATGGTGATCCAATTCAACCACCAATTGCCGAAGGTATTATTATTACTAGATCTATGTCTAAGAAAATTCCTGTAACGTATGAGAAAATTCCAGCAGATGCTAAAATTATTAGATTGTTGTTAGATGAATTAAAGAATGAGATGGTATCTGCTAGTAATGTTAAAAAATCAGTTATTGAAAAGTTTGGACATGGCCATGATCAAGAAGATCATGAACATTTTGGAGATGCTCAAGATGATGATGGATGGGAAGATTTGGAAGAAACAGAACCTTCATTTGATCAATTGAAAACATATGTTGATGAGGATGGTGGTTCCAAGAGAGGAAATGATGGTAACAATGATGATATGAAACTTTTGTTAATTCATTTTTTTAAAGAATGTACTTCGAACAATACAGCCAACTTTGAATACATTTACAATCAGTTTTTCACTGATTCGCAAAAAACATTGTTATCAGAATACCTTGTATTTACTTAAAAATTAGAATTGTATACTCATATATTATATTTAAAAATGAAATTTAGAAGTCATGTAAATGTACAATTGTAAAAAATAATTTATATTAAATGCTGCTTACGTCAGCGCATAATGATTTTTTTATAAAGCATTTATTTTTAATGTTGTCAAGTGAAATTGAATACTTCGATCACTTTCTTGATGATTTTACTTTTCTTGATACAGTTTATAGAGTACAAAGATGGTGTTGCATAATGATAAGTGGAAATATAAAGCAAAGAAAAATGTGGAGAGGAAACATGCACAACAGAATCGTAGGAAAAATGGGCCTGCAGCAGTCATAAATGGTGATAACACGGAAGAAAGTGAATCAGAATCATCTAATAGTGAAGAAGAATCAGAAAATGAAGAAATTGATGGACAAGAAAAATCAATCAATCATTTTGGGAGAAAAAAGAAAGAATCTAATTCTTGGAGATTTGAAGATCCTATAGTTGATGAAAGTATTTTGAAGGATCCAGAATATATTGCGCAATTGAATGCAATCAAACAAGAGGAAGAGAATCGATCAAATTATATGAGACAAGTTGTCTCAGATAAGTTAAAGGGAGTTGAATTTGAAAAATTTCCAAATGTTGAATCTAAAGAATCTAAAACGATTAAGAGTTTTAAAAAGATGACAAAGAAAGATTTAGAAAAATTAGCATTAGGAAGTGATAGTGAAGAAGAAAAATATAATGATTCTAACGAAAAGCCATATATACGTGAGTTTACTTCTGAAGAACGTACTAATTTTTTAAAATTACAAGAGAAAATCAAACATCAAAAGGAAATGGATAAAATACGAACCAGGATGGACAAGATTAACAATAAACTTCCAACAGAGAAAGCTAAAATTTTGGAGTTAAACTCTAAAGTTGGCGCAGATAATTACAGAGGAATTGTTGATGATAGGTTGAACAAAAGATACTATAAATTAGATACAAATGCATTGGATAATCTTGTATTTGAGATGAATGGAATCAATATGAACATAGATGAAGATTTACCAAAACCTGTTGAACAGTTTGATCTAGATAACATGGTGAAATCGGACCCTACACGACTACCTATCAAGAAGTCATCTGGAGAAAACACCAGTACTGTGACACCCGTTGTTGACCTTGATAACTCCGAACTGGACGACTTCTTAGACTCTGTACTCTAGTCAGTAGTATGCAGTATAATAAAGTATAATGTGTATAATAATGTGTCCACGCGATGAATAAGCTATCGGCTGTACCAACAAAATCCGAACCACTAATCACTGTCGTTGTGTTAGTCAGCTGGGTGTGGCTCTGCAGTGTCTTATCTGGGTCTACTATTAAGCACACTGATGTTTCTTGTTTCTTCTTTATATTAGGATATTTAGATGCATATTAAGGATATATAGCTAACCATGTTTATACCAACAAGACACAGGCTGAAATTTCACCAACTGAAACACTACATATTCTTATCATTACTTATTATTTCCATATTTGTAATTATTAGACCAAATAAAGTACCATTTCCACGTATACCTGATGTACCAGCACATATTCCCTTTAAAAAATCAGCAGAATGGAATCCAAATAAAAATATGACATCATTTTCTAAACATGGGATGGTGGTTTCTGATTCTAAATATTGTTCAAAATTAGGTGCAAATATACTTGAAAAAGGTGGTAATGCAGCAGATGCAGCTATAATTACTTGTCTTTGTATTGGTGCAACCGATACAATGTTTTCAAGTGGTATCGGAGGCGGTTCATTTATAACAAGTTTAAAATCGGGAAATGATGCAATTAGTATAGATGCAAGGGAAATGGCACCAGGTGCATCATTTATTGATATGTATAAAGGTAAAGAACATTTTAGTCAATATGGTGGTTTAGCATCTGGTATTCCAGGTGAACTTAAAGGTTTATGGGCTTTATATAATAAACATGGTTCTGGAAAGATAAAATGGTCTGAATTAATTGAACCTGTTGCAGATTTAATTTCAAAAGGTTGGGAAGTTGATCTTAGATTAGATTATGCATTACAAGCTCAACTTCCAGCATTTAAATATTTTCGTAAAGATTGGGATTTTATTTTTAAGAATGGTACAAATGAATTACTTAAATATGGTGATATAATTCAACGTCCAGCATTAGCTAAAACATTACGTTATATTGCACAAAATGGTGCAGATGTATTTTATGATCCATCTGGATATATTGCACGTTCATTATCAGCCAAAATTCAACAATATGAAGGTATTTTAACACCTGAAGATTTTGGTAAATATGAAGTTGTAATTGAAGATGCATTACAATTAAATAATTTTACAAATAAAAATTTTACTGTTTATTCAGCAAATGGTGCATCAAGTGGTTTAGCATTAATTTCAGGTCTTTCACTTTTAAATCAATTTGGTGATTTTAGTGAATTAGATTATGATCCAATTGAAACGCATAGACTTGTTGAAATTATGAAATGGCTTGCATCAACACGTTCTTATCTCGGTGATATTGGTTATTATAATACTAATAAAACTCAAATTAAAGAAAAAAATGAAAGATATAATAGATTTATATCAGATGAATATATTCAATTAACAAAAAATAAAATTGATGATAATTCAACAAATCCATGGGAAACTTATGAACCTGCATATGAACCTAATGATCCACATGGAACTTCATCATTAAGTGTTGCTGATAAAGATGGTAATGCAGTTGTAATTACAACTACTATAAATTTATTATTTGGATCTTGTGTTCATGATCCAAATACAGGTATTATAATGAATAATGAAATGGATGATTTTTCTTTACCACATACTAGTAATGCATTTGGTTTATCACCATCAGTTTTTAATTATATTGAACCATATAAACGTCCATTATCATCATCTGCTCAATCAATTGTTGTTAATTCTGATGGTGGCATTGAATTAGTTATTGGTGCTGCTGGTGGTTCTAGAATTACAACTGCTATTTTACAAGGTATATTGAGATCAATAATTCAAGGTAAAGATATAACTAATGTAATTGCAAATCCAAGAATTCATCATCAACTTTTACCTGATAATATATTTTTTGAACATCCAATTAAGAAAGAATTAATTAATGATTTAGAGGGTAAAGGACATGTTATAAAACTGATATCTCCTCAAACTGCAATGAATGCAATTCGTGTTACTTCAGAGGGTATGTGGGGTCAAGGTGATTGGTGGAGAAAATTGGGTGTTGCTGTTGGAGTTTAATCGATAAAATTTTTTCTTTTCATTATTGTTATTATATTTTTAGATTTTGTTTATACCCCTTTATACATAAATATGTATATAAACTAGTAGTTTAAAAATTGTTACTTTGCATAAAAGAATTACAAAATGAATAATTGACAAATTAGGGAATAAATATATATATGAACGTGCGGCTGAATCTGAAAAAGTACACGAAAATTAAAACGATTATATTAATGAAGTTTCACTTTATATTATTTGGCGTTTTTGTTTATTATTTGATTTTATAGTTTTATCTTTTAGTTTTTCTTTGCAAATAATGTCATGTCGAAGGTGAAAGGTGTGGATGATACAGAACTATGGGATCATCTTGTTAAAATATCAGAAATTGTTCAACGATCGCAGTCTTTCCCAAATTCCAGAATCAATACTAATGATAATGATGATAGTGATAAATTAAAAGAAATAATTCAACTACGAACAGAAAATAAGAGGCTTAAGATAGAGAATAATGAATTAATACGACGAATACATAGTTTAGAATCAAATATCAAAAATGATGATATAAATAATAGTAATGAACGAGATTTACTTACACAAGAAACGGTATTAAGTGAAACTCATGATGTTGATGATCCTGATTTGACTGATGTATCACCTATTAAATCACAAGTTACTGAACCATCACAACTTGAGACTACATCTTCTAATGTTGGTAAGAGGAAACTTATATTTGATGATTCTGCAATATGCGATAATAGAATAGAAAAGAAGATTAAAAAGGAATCACAAATTGATTTTAATGGTGAAAATGGTGAGAATGATGATGATGATGATGATGATGATGATGATGATGATAATATATTGGATGTTTCACAAATTGAAGATTCACAAGGTAGTAGTCAAATAAATAATCCAACAACATCAATATTTCATTCAATATTATCAAATAATAATAATAAAAATATTATTATAATTAAAAATGAAAATAAAATTATTAATTTTACAAATAATCCAATACAAAATAGAGTTTGGTATCCAGAAGATTTTATTAAGAATCCACTTTATGAAAAATATATTAATGATAAATCAATTAAATTAAAAATGTTACCAAGTCCATTAGCATCATATTTTCAAAGACAAAAGAATCATATTAAGGATGTAGCTATGAAAGATTTTAATAAAATTGCAAATGGTACACAAGATTTAAATGATATAGTAAATAATAACAATAATTTAATAAATGAGAATGAAATTACTTTAATTACACCACCACAAAATATTAGACAAAATTTTGATAATCCAATGATTTCACCAATGTATAAATATGAAATTAATAATAGTAATTTAAAAAAATATTTAAGATATTTCCCGAATTTATTACGTACTAATAAAGTTAAAAATTGGGAACTTGAAGATAGTGAAGATAATGATAAATGTGCAGATTTTTTATTAACTCAAAATGTCCAAGAAAAGAATGATAGAGCAAAAGAAAGATCTAAATTAAAAGGAATTAGAATGTTATTTCAATCTTGTTTTGTTGTTGAAAATGGTAAACAAGTTGGTATGTATATATTTAGAAATAATAAATTTAATAAAAAAGTTTGTAATTCTGAATTTGTTATTGATATTACTATATTTGAATAATTTTTTAGATATTTAGATGAATGTATATAAAAGTTAATATTACAAAATTAAAAGGTGGAATTATAAGCAAGAAGAATGGAAAAAGTTAAGAAGAGAATAAATGATATACAGGTATAAAATAACAATTGTAATTTTTTTTTTATCTATTAAATGGTATTAGAATGTGACTAATAATATTAATATTTTTTATTATATTATTTATTATTATTATTTATTATTTTTAGAATCTTGTTCAATAAATTTATAATAATTAGTTAATGCAAGTAATGTTGGATTAAGATCTGCTGAAGAAGCAGATGAAGATAATTTAAATCTTTTTGAATCATCAGATAATGAAATTGAAGAAGATGAAACTGAATTTGATTTAATATTATTTAAATTATTTAAATTATTTGATGAAGAACCATAAAATAATTCTAATGGAAGAGTTTTTTGAAATAATTCATAAGCGGCTAAAGTAAAACCAAATTGAGGTGAAGATCTACAAATTCTAGCAATACCACCTTTAAAGAAAGCTTTTGGACCTTCTTCAAATAAAATTCTTTTAAATGTTGGTATAATACCTAAATAAGGTTTTTGATTTAATGAAGGTTTTGTTTGAATTCTAGTTTTAATTACATCACAAGGAGTTGTAAGTAAAGCAGCTGGCATACCAGCAAGTGCACCAGATGTTAATAATTCCCAAGGTTCTAAATTTGAACGTTTATTTGGATTATTTGGATCTAAATTAAAAATATGTTTTTTAATATTTGCATAAGTTGGGAAATAAATACCTGAAAATGGTATATCACGTAACAGGCAAGCACCAGCACCACGATAAAGACCTTTAAATCCTAACTCACGTACAATTTCAATTGCAGATTTTGAATTTATAATTTTACCATTATCTTTTAATTGTTTAATATATTCACCTTGAGTTTGTAATCTAATTTTTGAAACTTCTAAAGGATTTGTAACAATTACTTGACAAAGACCAGCTGTTGTACCAGCTAATATTTCCCAAGGTAAAGTTATATCACCATTTTTAGATTGTTTTTTACCAAAATTTCTAATTAAATCATTCAGAACTAATTTAATTGCCTTTTCAGGTGCAACACCAATAATTTGTGGTAATAAACCAGAATATAAACCAATTATACCTTCATTTTTAATTAATTTACGGAAACAATCAATATAAGAAGAATAAACTGAATTATTTTTCTGATTTTGCATTCTAGTTTTAACAATATCAATTGGATAAACCAGAGTTGCACCAATCATACCAGCAAATGAACCTAATATAAAATTATGAATTGAATTAAAGATATTATTAAAATTTAAATTAATTGATGATGGTGATGAAGATGGGGATAATGAAGGAGAATTTTCATTTGAGATAACAACCATATCATCTGTTAAAACTGCCAAAAGTTCTATTGGATTAATTGAAGGATTATTTTTAATATGATCATTAGTAAATTTATTCCAATTAAAATAAAGAATTATTTCATCTTTTGAAATATTGTGAATAACTGAATTATTATTAATATAATTATAAAGAGAATTAACTGATAAATAAAATTTTGGATTATGAGATTTATCATTAGTTACTTTTTCAAAAGTTAAATAATTTAATTTTGGTAAATCTCTAATCATTTTAATTGTTTTATAGGTATCCTCATAATTTATATTATTACCATATTTATTTAAAGCGAAAAGTTCTAAATGATCTGCAACTTTTGGTGATAGTTTATTATAAAATATATTTTGAGTTATTTGCTTTAATTGTTCTGGTGTAATATTATTATGGCTACTATTATTTTCATTTGTAAAAATGCTAAATAAATGTTTTAATTTAAGTTTTGGTAATTCATCCATAATTTTTGTAAAATGATGAAAATCTATTGAATTATCAATATCATACAATAAACTATTTAAATATTTAAAATCATCAATATTATAATTTTTAACTAAAGATAAGAAATTATCTTTTGATAAAGTTGAATTTTCATTTAAATTATTATCAATTTCAACTGAATTTAAAGTTTCATATTTTTTACATAAAAAGAATAACAGTTTATTAATATCTAAATCAAGATCATTATGTTGATAATTAAAGTTTTGATTATTTAATTTTTGATTTGGTAATAAAAATTCAATTGAGAATTTTTTAAAATCTGATTTTGAAATATAACCTTTTGATTGAGTATCATTAAGTAAATATAATAAATTTGATAAATCAAAAGGAATATAAGATGCGATTTTAGAAAGATAGATTAAATCGTTATGTTTTAAATATTCTGAATTTAATAAATTGATAAAATTTTCGTAATTTAAGATTTTTTCATTAGGATTAATATCTTTATTAATTGATGAATAAGTGTCAAAAATTGAATCAATAAAATCTATTGGAGGATTTGATTGTGTATTTGACTTAGTGGTACTAGGGTTATTCATTAGTGTATTTTCTTGTGAATTCTGATGATAATTTTTGCTACGTACAAGCAGTGGATTTGTCATTTTTGAGATACTCTTATCAGTTGCGGGTTTATTATTGTCAATATTAGTGGTAATATTATTATTATTATCAGCAGAGAGAGAACCAGCTGAATCTGTGTTGGTTGCAGTGGAACTGCTACTCGAAGCCATTGTCCTTTACTAACAGGGGATTCCTTGTTGTATGTATATATATATAGAAACTGTACTATATACTGCTGTATACAAAGAGAGAGTGGATGGGTGCAAGAAAGCAGAAACGAAGAAGCAACAAGCAACAGCAGTAGTGGCCGGTGAGTCAGACCCAATCGGTGTCAGCCCGCAACCCCACATCGATCACACCAACCACACGGGCGGGACTCTGTCTCCTGTCTCCGCACTCGTTCTCCCCACTCCACTCCGCATCCCCGCCCCTACTGCAGATACAGGGCAAACCGCTTCGCCGCTGCTGCAAACACCTCCCGCTGGCGCACCCGGAGAAGCCCCACACAGCACAGACCCGAGAGCGCCAACAGCAGCTGGTAGGTCTGGCGTCTCTGCGGGCGGGTGAACCGCCTCAAGTACCGGTTCCACCCCACAAGCATGTGGTAGCACCCAGCAGCAACAAGCATGTTTAGGCCACTGAACGTCTTCCAGAAGGTTTCTTGTAATTCGTATGCAACATACGTTAGATCAACCATCGAACTGTCACCATCAACGGCAATGGGAACTATTCTTTCGTAGTAAACATGTCCAATTAATAACCCGAGGAATAAATATCCTGAAAATGCTAATGGACTTAGTCCTAACCATCTTGATGTAATGGATTTCCGGGATCCAATACCAATAATTGATCCAATACCACCTAATCCTTCGTCAATATTTTTAACTTCTTCAGAATTATTACCATTAGTATCAATACTATTCTTAATTGGCTTTGTTGTTAAATTCTGAAATTTTTCTCTATTTTCATCTTTTTTACTCTTTCTACCACCATATTTAACATAATTATAATACTTTCTTAATAAATTAATGCTTATACCACTAATAACATGAATTCCAGCACTAATAAAAATTCCAATTTCAATAATCGGTACTTGATAAATTTCCCTTCCTAATCCAATTAAATCATCCCCAATTTGTGGCCCAAATATCGATGTACCAATTACAACCCCTGATAAATGAATTATTGAAAATACACTAAATGGCATAACTGAATATTGTTGAAATTTTGATAATATATTAATACTTTTAATTAAATATGGATGTGTCGTACCATTCTTTGGTAATGACGCTGGTATACCTGGTAATGTTGTAATAGGTTCAGGTTCAACCTCGTGTAATTCAGACATTGTTTATACTATTAATATCGTATAAATGATTATTCTTCTTGCAATTATTCTATGTTCTATATATATAATAACATTGTTACTACTACACCCACTTATAGTCATTTCAACCACTAAAATCAATTTCTTTAATAATTTATAAGCCAAGCCCATCTTCTAACTTCGATCGCGAGAATGGCTTACCCTTGAATTCACACGTTTCGAACCGTATATCAGCAAAATACAGATAGCGACACGGCTAAACTTCCAAAAAGAAAAAAGATTGCTTAATTTTAAACCCAGCCGCTAGAATGTAAAATTCCGCTTACGTAAGCGCTTACGTAAAGAAAATATACTTAAAATTTTTATTATTTATAGACAAATACAATAATTTATTAAAAATTTTATATTTTAGTTAATTAAACAATTTTAAAATCCTTTAAATCACTTAATTAACAACTTTTAATTGTTTATTTGCTTTATATCTATTAATCAACATTATTTATAATTCTTATACTCCTTCAAATGCATAGAAAACAAACATTATGCAATAGGTACACGGTATATACACTATACACGTAGTGCGGATAGCGGATATAACCATACCGCTGCAAGGGGTGGCAATACATGATTGAGAAAATAGAAAATTATTATTGTATTTATTCATTGTCTGTGCTTAATCAACATGAAACAATATTTTAAAATAAAAGAATAAAGTACAAAGTTAGGTCATATAATAAGAAAAGATATGACCAATGTTGGCTCTTACTCTAATTCTTCTGAAGAAATTGATGATTTTGCAGATTTTACTATAAATTCAATAAATTATAATAATAATAACAATATACCTAATGATGAAACAATTACTAATTCAAACAATAATAATAATATACCATTTGCATCTGTGAAAAGATCTAAATCTATTTCTTCATTTATAATTCATCCTCATAGGAAAAGTTCAATGATAATTGCAGCTACTGGTGAAAAAATTCAAAGATCTTATTCAACATGGAAACAATTATCTTTAATACCTGATGATTTAAACAATGTTACAACAACCACTACACAGCCATCAATACCTATTATTTCATCAATAAATACTAATGATTTAACTTCTCATTCTCAATTATATTTAATTATATCTTCATTTTTATCATATATTAAAAGTTTAATTACATTACCTATAATTAAAGCTTCAATTGCATATTTTTTAGCATCATTAACAGTTTATTCACCAATAATTTCAAATATGTTAGGCAATTCAGATTCAAAACATATGGTTTGTACTGTTGTTGTGTATTTTCATGCATCTCGTTCTGTTGGTTCAATGATTCAAGCTTTAATGTTTGTATCTTTTGCATTATTTTTCGGTATTGGTGTTAGTGTAACAACATTATCTTTAATTTCATTATATTTTGATAATCAAATTGGAAATCAATTTATATTTAATAATAATACTAATATTCAATCTCCAATAATAATTTTTTTCATATTATTAATTTGTTCAATTTCACTTGGTTTAATCTCATTTTGTAAACATAGAGTTAGAAAACAAACTTTTAATACTGCTTGTTCATTAGCTGCAATTTTAATAATTTCTTGTTTAATTAAAGAATATTCAAAAGTTTTAGATTTAAATCCAAGTAATGAAATTTTAATTCCATGGGATAAAATTATTAGTTCAATTAATTGTGTTATTTGTGGTTGTTGTATTTCTGTTATTATTTGTTTTGTAATTTGGAAAAAATGGGCTGAAACTTCATTAATAAATTCAATTTCTTCTGTTAAATTATCAATTGGTATTACATTATCTTTATTATGTGATATTTTTACAAATGATAATTATAAATTTGATAATATAATTAATGATAGGGAAAAAATTTCAAAAAGTTTTAAAGATTTAAAAGGTAAATTAAATTCTTTAAATTCAAATCTTGAAGAAACAAAATTTGAATGTTTAATATTTGGTAAAGAATCAAAATTTACAAATTATAAAGATTTAGTTAATTCTGAGAAACGACTTATTGCATATCTTGGTGGTTTGAGAACAGCTGTTGAATTTAAATGGGAAATGATTGAATTTTATGAATCTTTAAGAAAAAAATCATCAAATATTATTAATAATTCTGATTCTGATCAATTTTACGATAATAATAGTAATAATCTTGAAAATGTTATAGATGGTTTAAATCAAAGAAAAGAAGATCTACAAGGTAATGAAGATGAAGACGATGAAGAAAATCAAAGTATTCCACACGAAATGCCTCATAATATTGTTGAAAATCCTGAAGAATTAATTCAATTATTCTTATTTCATTTAGCACCTAGTACAAAATCATTTGCTTATACAATGGATCAAATATTAACAGGAAATTTATATAATAAAAACAATAAAGTTGAAAATGTAACTAGACAATATTATAAAAGTTTATCATTAGCTCGTGATTTATTTGAAACTCATCAAAAAAATGCAATTGATAATTTATATAAACAAGAAATATTTAGTAAAAATGATTGTATTAATGAAAAAATTAATCAAGAAGAAGTAGCTGCAACTTGTGCAAATTTTTCATTTTTACTTACTCAATTTTCAACAGAACTTGAATCATTTTTAACTATTATGATTTTTTCATTAGATGAATTTGAATTAGGATCAAAAAAAACATTTAATTTTTTAAAATTTTGGAAAAAAGATAAAAATACTTTAGATGATATTGAACGTAATCAATTAGTTAATTTTGAACAATTAGAAAATGAATCATTTGGTTATAAACTTTGGAAAATTACTAAATTTACAAGAGGTGTTGATTTTCAATTTGGTTTTAGAGTTGGTCTTGGTGCTTTAATACTTGGATCTTTTGCCTTCTTAGATTCAACAAGACATTTATTTAAAGAATGGAGAGGTGAATGGATTTTAGTTACTTATTGTATTATTATGAATAAATCATTAGGTGGTACTTCAATGACTCTTAAATGGAGATTTTTAGGTACTTTTATTGGTGCATTCACTGCATTTAGTGTGTGGACACTATTTTATCCTAATGTAATTATTATGGCAATTATAGGATTTTTTGTTTCAATTCCATGTTTTAATATAATTTTAAATTGGAAATCAAATAATGCATTTGGTAGATTTATTTTATTAACTTATAATTTAACAGTATTATATTCTTATACAATGTCATTAAATGATATATCAGATGGTGATGATTGGGAAGGTGGTGGAAATCCAATTATTTGGGAAATTGCATTTCATAGATATATTGGTGTTAGTTTAGGTGTTGTTTGGGCAATTTTAATTACATTAACATTATTCCCAGTTACTGCACGTAGTAGAATTAAAAGAGGATTATCTGTTTTATGGTTACGTATGGGTATAATTTGGAAAAGAGGTGCATTATATACTCGTAGAGATGAATATGAACAAGATAGATTAGATGGTTTAAGAGGTTTAAAAGATTGTCATTCAATAATGGATGAATTAAGAATTTTATTAAAGCAAGCACCAATGGAAATTAGATTAAAAGGTCCATTTCCAACTGAAATTTATACTAAATTAATGGATGGTACAGAAGGTATTCTTGATGCTTATGAAAATATGAATTCAATAGTTATAATTGATCCTATTTTAAGTCCTGTTGAATCTATTGTATTAGAAAATCTTGCTGATGAAATGAATGAATTACAAAATCGTGTATTCTTAGTATTTTATATGTTAACATCTGCATTAAGATTAGGTATTCCACTTGCTAGTGATCCTGCAAGTACAGAAAATGCAATGAATAAATTATTAAGTAAATTAGGTGATATCCGTCGTACAGTTGAAGCAAGAAAAGAAATTGGAAAATTTACAGGTCTTAAAAATACAGATTTTGTTTTACTTTATACCTATTGTTTAGCAACCAATTCAATTGTGAATGAATTGACTAAATTAATGGAAGAAGTGGTAAGTTTATATGGTAGATTAGATGAAGAAGTATTAGAACTGAGTTAAAGTTATTATCGCTTTATTCAATAAATTATATAGTATGGACATTATGATATAAATAAATAATATATACAAGAGACATTTCAAAAACCTATTTTTGGTATTCTAGACCAATGATATCATCAAAGATCTTCTTTGCATGAAATTTAGCTTTCATTCTAGCACAAAGTAAATAAGCACCACTTAATTTTCTATGTAAAGAATAAGTTTCTTCAGGTGGAGGTGTCAATCTTTCATTTAACATAAGTTTAATATTAGTACGAACTCTATCAGTAATAGTTTGATGTTCAAAATCATAAATTGTATCATCATTATTACCTCTAAATGGTTCACCTAATACTAAAATTGAGTCAACATGTGCATTTGTCATTGCTTCTGATTCTAATCCAGTTAAAAATCCTAATTCAATGGAATATTTTTTAGCCATTTCACGATCTTGTTTAACAGCAGCACGTAAACAATTAGTATAAGGTTTTGTAAAAGTTTCATCAAATTCACGACATGCACCAAAATCTAATAATTCAACTTTACCTGTTTCTGAATTATACAGGAAATTAGCCCAATTTGGATCAGTTTGCATGAATCTAAATTTAAAAATTTCCATTAATGTCAATCTCATAATTTCAGATGAAATTTTATTTTTAATTTCTTGATCCCAATCACCTTTTACAATTTCAATACCTTTCATTCTTTCCATTGTAAGAACATGTTCATCACTTAAATCATGATAAATTTTTGGAACAGTAAATGCAGGTTCATTAGCTAACATTTCTTTATATCTTACAGTATTTGAAGCTTCTCTAATATAATCACATTCCCATTTTAATTCAACTCTAGCATTAGCAATTGATTTTTCTAAAAACATTCCTGGTGGTAACATTTTTGTAGAAGTCAATAAAGTAAGAATATTATCTAAATCAGAATCAATTGAATCCGCAACACCTGGATATTGAACTTTAACAACAACTTGTTCAAGCTCTTTTCTAGTAACAGCAGTATGAACTTGACCTATAGAAGCAGCAGCAATTGGAATATCATCAAAACTTGCAAATAAACGACCTCTCCAACCATCACCTAATTCAAAAGAAATTGTTTTTTCTAATTGATCTGCAGGCATATAATGTGCACTATTTTGAACTCTTAATAAAATTTGTTGAATATCTGGTGGTAATACAGAATTATCTTGAAATGATAACATTTGACCAACTTTTAAAGCTGCACCACGCATTTGTGAGAATTTTCTAGCCATTAATTCAATATTACGAGGAGATAAAATAACACTTTTCACTTCTGGCATTTTACCAGTTTTAATATAATGTTGTGCACTATCTTTCAGTACATGTGCTCCAACAGATGCTGCTAAAGTACCATAATGAAATAAACGTCCTAATCTTGATGATGGAATAGGAGCTTGAGTTAACTTAACAGCTGGCTGTACTTTACTTCCAATAACCTCTACTTCTTCATCTTTTTTGGATTCATTTAGTATCCTTGAATATGTGTGAAGTTCACGTTTTTGTTGATGATTATGGTTAGGCTTATGTTGTTGATGATGACGGACTTGATTTGATTTCGATCTTGCTAACTTAAAAATATCAACTTCTTTATCTCCAAATTCATCTGAATGATGAGATAGATTTTCAACATTTGCATGATCAAAAGGTCTCTTTCTTGCATTTGCCCTTGCCTTTTCAGAAGCAATTTTGGCATCTGAATATAATTGATCATTTCCAATGACAGCTTGAAGAAGGGTACAATTTGACGCAGTGGCATTGATGGATTCCTTCAAAACTTTTGCAGAGCCACACGCCACATTATACACCTGGTATAGAGACTTAACAGACATTTCTGTAGTTGTGGTATATATTAGGATATAATTGGAAATATGCAGACCTATTTTCCGGTAACCCATTTAAGACATATTATATTTAGCAAAGTGTTTTATTTGCGAATACCAAATGTGTAGAGAGACACTTTCGTGGGGAAACTTCCATCCGTGCACCAGCACGTGACATTTTTTTATTTAATGTAAAGTTTCACACACTACCACCGGATTTTAGCTGGTCATTACAGAACTTCAAGTTCTTTGGAATGAGTTTCGGTGATGAGTCCACTACAAAATCAAGGTTTTCTCCTTCACATATATTAACTGTATAATAAAAAGAAATAATTCATATTAGGGATATCAAATTGTAAAATTATTTTGTGTATAATGTATATAAATTTCTTTTAATAAATCTTAATAGCGGAAAAAAATGTTTTTTTGTTTTTTTGTTTTTTGTTTTTTGTGTTTTGTTTTTTGTTTTTTTGTTTTTGTTTTTTTTTTTGAATTTTGAAATTCCAAAAAAATTTGTGTTTTCGGAATTTTTTTTATTTTGGTTTTTGGTTTTTTTTTTCAGCAAAAAAAAATAAATTTTACACATGCCGGTCTCAAATTCACTTCTTTTTGGGTGATCAGCCTAGTATATATTGTATTTTTCTTTCCTTATTTTAGTTCCTATTTTATCCTTTTATCCTTTTAACCTTTTAACCAACCAAGAACTAACCCTAAAACAGTAAAACCTTCAAGATGGATCAACAGTTTGTTCAATCCTTGGAAAACACCTTATCTATGGTCTTGCTTCCTGACAATGAAGCCATTAAGCAAGCTACCAATCATTTAAAGAATGAATTTTTCAATAAAACCGTTTCACTTCCAGCATTGATTCAAATCTTACAAACTTCTTCTAATGATGGTGTCAAGAAATTAGCTGCTGTTGAAGCAAAGAAATTAGTTAACAAATATTGGGATGAACTTGATGATACTATTCAACAATCAATTAGAGATTCTATTTTACCATTTGCTTTTACTTATTCAAAACAAGATATTAGACATTCAACTTCAAGATTAATTGCTGATATTGCATATAATGATATTGAAAATGAAAAATGGGCAACTCTTTTACAATCTTTAGTTGCTGCCGCTTCTGATTCAAATCAACAAACTAGAGAAACTGCAACTTTTGTTCTTTTCTGTATTCTTGAACAATTACCAATGAATTGGTTACCTCATAGTGCATCATTCTTAGAATTATTTGCAACAACTTTACAAGATTCACAATCTCCAGTTGTTCAAATTAATACTGTTCTTTGTTTAGAATCTTTATCTGCTGCTATAGATGAAGATGAACAATTATTAAAAACTTTAGCTGGCCCATTCTCTTCTTTAGTTCCAAGTATGTTAGAAGTTTTAAGAGCTTCTTTAACTTTTGAAGATTCTGATAAAACAAAAGAATTATTTACTGCTTTCAATTATTTAATCATGTTAGATATGAAACTTTTAGGTGGTGAAAATTTCTTAAATATTGTTCAATTTATGATGGAAACTGCTATTAATACAAATATTGATTCTCAATTCCGTGGTTATGCTATTACTAATTTAACTCAATGTGTTTCTTATAGAAAATCTAAGATTATTCAAGCTCAAATCGGTCAACAATTAGCTCAAACTGCTTTACGTATTGCTGGTGAAGAAGATGATTCAATTGAAGATCAATTAGATTCTGAAACTGAAGAAAATGAAAATGAAGAAGATGAACCAAATGCTTTAGCTATTCGTCTTCTTAACATCTTAGCTTATGAATTACCACCAAATCAAGTTATTCAACCTGTTTTGGAAATTTCTGCTTCAATGTTACAATCCACTAACCCATATGAAAGAAGAGCAAGTTTATTAGCTATTTCTGCATGTGTTGAAGGTGGTCCAGATTATTTAAGTGTTCAATTACCAAAAATTATTCAAATGATTACTGTTGGTTTACATGACTCTTCTATTATAGTTCAAGCTGCTGCTCTTAAATGTTTATCTATTTTAGGTGAATCATTGAAAGATAGTGTTGCTGAATATTATGCAACTTTAATGCAACCAATTATTACAATTATTGATTCAACCAATAAAATTTTAGTTTACAAGTATGCCACTTACGCTTTAGATACCTTAATTGAATATATGGCTTCTGATGCTATTAAAAATTATATTGAACCATTAATGAATAAACTTTTCTTAATGTTAGATTCCGCTCAATCTTCTTCATTAAAATCTGCTATTGTTTCTGCAATCGGTTCTGTTGCTTATGCTTCTGGTAAATACTTTATTCCTTATTTCCAAAATTCTATTCAATTACTTGAAAAATTCATTGCTAATATGGATGACTTAGAAGGTATGTCTGAAGATGATATCGAATTACGTGCTCAAACTTTTGAAAATATCTCTTCTATGGCAAGAGCTGTCGGTAGTGAAGCTTTTGGTCCATATGCTGAACCATTAATGAATGCTTCTTACTCTGCTATTCATTGTGATAATTCTAGATTAAGAGAATCTGGTTTTGCTTTCATTTCTAACATGGCTAAGGTTTATGGTGAACAATTTGCATCTTTCTTACCAAAGATTATTCCAGAAATTCAAAAATGTTTAGAACAAGATGAATTCCAATTAAATGAAGATGATGATGCTGATGAAGAATCTTTAGCTGAAAACTTAAACTTTGCTTCAGGTATTGCTACTGAAAAGGAAGTTGCTTTAGTCGCTTTAGGTGATTTAGCTGTTGGTACCAAGGCTGCATTTGCTCCATATGTTGAATCTACTATTAATGTTTTGAAACAACAAGTTATTGAATCTTTATCAATTGCTGCAAGTTGTATTACTATTATGTGGAAGATTGCTAAATCTATGCATGATATCTATGGTAATGATGAAACTGTTACAACTCTTATTAGATCTATTAGAGAAAATACTATTGAATTAACTATTGATGAAGTTGATATTAATATGATTATCTCATGTCTTGATGCTATTTTTGAATATGGTAAAGAATTTGGTAAGATTGCAATTATTGATGAACAAGATACTAAATCTTTACCAACATTATTAGAACAACTGTTATTAATCTTAAAGAATGAACATGCATGCCAAGAAAAGGATGAAGATATGCCATCTGATGAAGATACCAATGAAACTGATGCCATTGTTTATGATTCTGCTTTAGAAGTTTTAATCTCATTATCTACTGCGGTTAATGATGAATTCCCTCAAATTTTTGCACAATTCAAAGATTTAATTTATGCTCAACTTAACTCCAAATCCAAGAGTAAACGTGTGTCAACTCTTGGTTGTCTTGCTGAAATCGCAAATGGTATGAAAAATAATAATCCATATAGTCAAGAATTATTTGAAATTTTTGTTAGCAAATTAACTAATGATAAATCTAGTGAAGTTCGTGGTAATGCAGCTTATGGTGTTGGTATTGTCATTGAATATGCTGGATTTGATGCATCATCTGCATATCCAACAGTTTTACAAGCATTATCCAAATTATTAAATAAGGCAGACAAGGAAGCTCTTAAAAATGAAGATGGTGATGATGAAACTGCTGAAACTATTAACAGAACTTTTGCTAATGCTTGTGGTTGTGTTGCTCGTTTAACATTAAAACATCAAACTGCTGTTCCTCTTGATGTTATTTTACCAGCTTTATTCAGTCATTTACCATTAGAAACTGGTTTTGAAGAAAATTCTCCAATCTTTGAACTTATTATTAAGTTATCCACAGAAGAAAATTCATGGATTAATTCTAATATTCCAGCTGTCATCAATTACTTTGCCGCTGTCTTTGAAAAGGAAGCTGAAAAGGATAAGCTTATAGCAGAAAGTACTTTAGGTAGAGAAGAAAACATTGAAAGATTGAACCAATTTGCTGATGATGAAATTAAAGGTAGAGTTGTTGAATATTTAAAATGGTTAAATACCAAGAGTAGTGGTGCTGTTGCTGCAAACCCAGTATTAAACGCCATTGTTGCTTAAACAAAATCACAACTTGTATTTATAGTTTTGTAATTCATCCTAGTTGCATTTATCCTTTCTAAAATTTTTTTTATTCTCAAATAATTCTTAAACATTTTTTACAGATACATTAATTTAGTTTACATATATATATGATGAAAAAAAAATGATTCCTTATAAATTAGGGGCATGATATAAGTTCTATATACAGATTTACAAAATAATTTTATGGATCTTATTTACTAGATCTAGAATCACTAACAGTATTCAATAACAAAGCTTCATTATCCAAGAAGACCCTGTTAGGAGACTTAGACAGAATTTCAGCAATTTCCTTTGCAGTTTCCAATCTCTTTAACTCAACATAATCTTTAGACTTTTTAATAGCATCACCAATCAATTCAGCAGATCTAGCTTCACCCTGTGCTTTAACAACCATATATTGCTTCTCTTGAATAGCCTTGTCAACAACGAAAGTTGCTCTTTGTGCATCTTGTTGTGAGATTTGCTTTGCTTCAACGGCAGTGGAGAATTCTGGAGAGAATGTCATTGCAGTAAGAGATACATCATCTAACATGATATTAAAATAAGCAGCTCTTCTAACTAAATTTTCCCTTACAAGTTTAGAAACTTTTTCTCTTTGAGTAATCAATTGAATAGCATTGAATTGAGCAACAACTGCTTTTAAAACTTCGTTAACAATAGATGGTAAAACTCTTTCATCATAATCTTTACCTAAAGTTCTATGGATAGTTGGTAATGCATTGACATCTGGTCTAGATAAAACTCTACATGAAATGTTAACCATTTGTAAATCTTTAGTACCAGTTAAAGAAGCAACAGTTCTTGGCTTTGCTCTAATATCATAGACAGTTGGGAATTGTAAGAAAGGAATTTTGATATGAGTACCTTCACCAACAACTTCAGGTTTAATACCCACCAATCTATCATACATAACAGCTCTTTCACCACCATTGACATTATAAAGAGAACTTTCACCAATCATAACAGCTGCACCAAGTAAGATTAAACCACCAAGACCGAATAATGCACCTCTTGGAGATGCACCACCATTAGGTCTGAAACCTTGACGGCCTGGGCCACCGGAGGATTTGGAAATGTCTTCTGCTTTCTTTTGTAAATCTCTTGCAAACTTCTGCCAGTCGTTACTATTCATTTTATTGGTTGATAATGTTATGTATCGGGGGATGCCAAAGTACACAATGATATATATATATTCATCTTGAAACAGTACCGTAAATCGAAGCTCGTTTCAAGGATTCTGTTCTTTGAAGGCAAAAAGTTATAGCTGCCACTTTCGGGCTGAGTTTTGTTTTCTGGTGCAAGGATGTGGAAAATCACTATCAAAAATCGAATAATAATAAAAACAAGAAAGAACAGATAGCTTCACGCTTCACGGTTCAGGGCCATCTAAAACTCAAATTGATTCCGGCAACCCCAAGGATTAAAGTTATATCCTTCTTCCTACAATGGTGGGCCACCAGATAAATTAAGTACATATATGCACCAACTACTCAACATCATTTAACAACTTCTTCAACGCCCTTGACCACCTTGTACATCATAACAACCATCAGATTATCAATTATCACTATCCATGATCAAATCGCGGATAAAACCACATCTAACAATTCTTTCTTCAAGAAATATAATATCCAAAAAATACTATTTCCTCCTCAAACAAAAACGATTCTGAAATTCTTAATCTATGGACTAACACAAACTTTACGACAAAAAAACAACTAATATCAACTTTCAGACTTTCTACTCCTGAAAGTATTCTTAACGAATTCGAAGACATTTGATCCAAAACGCAATTTTAAACTTTCTTTTCAACTTAAATTTACACAAGATGATTTTGATTACAAAGTTTCTATGAAACCTTTATTCAAGGCTATCAGGAAACAAGAATCTCAGTAAAGCTAATACTTATAAGTTTTTAATTAAAAGAACTCCAACTTCTCTCAACTAACGATCCTCAAAATGACATTACATACTCATTTCTGTGATCAACCAGAGCAAAGTATGACGTTTCTGGATTAGATAATCGTTTAGAGTTTGATGAACAATTATGAAATTTTACAAATCAACATATAGTCTTTTGAAGATTATAGAATCATCGAGCTTACAATATTATTTAAAACGCTGAAATAAAATCACATGGTGTTATACTAATTAGAATTTGAATCATGTGAGGTAACAAAAATACTCAGAATGAAAGTACTAGCATATATATTTAACAATATTCCATTAACAGAAACAACCACAGAGGTAACTTTAGAGGTAATTTTACGAATATAAGAGGTATCTAAGATTCAACATTTCACACAGCATGTGAAGACACGGAGAACAATTTATCCATTGATATAACAACATTTAATGGATAAATGTTACAATAGTTTTGTCAAAAATATCAATACAACTGATGAAAGCAAATTCTTCAACATCTTTATGGCAGGAGACTATACACAACATCTATGGAACTCGCTGTCAGCTTCGCTTCATCAGCACAATTCGAAGATTAATATATATGAAAATAAAACAATTCTAAAGGTTATTCCAACCCCAATCCTTTGTATAAATCCTCTTATAATGATAATAATTCCAATTATGCTTATCACTCGGATGCTTAACCAACTGTAAATCAATTAAATGATGCAGGCGAACATGATATATATTTTCAATATCCCCAGTGAAACCGATGTAAGGTCGCTGGGTGATCATAAAGAATGAACATCCGGTAAGAGTATTGCCCTTATGTAAGAGTAATACCTTATTTGTAGTTTAAAATGTAATTTTAAACACTGAATCTGAGTCTAACCATTCTAACTATCTTAACTATCTTAATTATCTTTAGACTCACATCCGACTGTAAAATGAGTGGCAAGAAGCAATTGATACTAATAAGCTAGAATGTTAGAAAACAAAAAAAAAACAAAAACGAAAAACGAAAAACCGAAAAAATCACCGATCACGGAGCACCGAGCACCCAGGAGGCTCTGTAATTTTCAGCTCTTCCCCGGTGGCGTTGATCTTCTTTGGGGGGAAAGAGAACAGAGCATCACATAAGTTAGGTTATCTATTACTAGTAAAACGTAGAACAATAAAATCAAATTAAAGATGTCTACTGATCAATCGGATATTCAAAGAGCTGTTGCAGACGGAAATGTTGGAATTGTTAAGACTTTACTTTCAAATAACGCAAAACTTGCTTTGAGCAAAGATATGGATGGCAGAACTCCTCTACATTGGGCAACTTCTTTTCAAAATAAGGAATTAGTAAGTGTACTTTTAAATCCATCAGAATGGTCTAAAGACAAGTTCGAAAAGAAAATTATTGTTGATATTGACGATTACATAGACGATTCAAACTGGACTCCATTTCATATTGCTGCATCTACAGGAAATTTGGATATCTTTATATTAATAGCTACTCATAATCCCACTCCTGATCCAAATCTACAAACTTCAACGGGTCAGACAGCTTTTCATTATGCTGTAAGTAAAAACCATTTTGAGATAGTTGAATATCTACTGAAGGAGATGAAAGCTAGTGTAAGGATTAAAGATAAAAAGGGTCAGTTACCTTTGCACAGAGCAGCTGGAATTGGATCAGAAAAAATGGTGCAGATTATTGTAGAGATTGGTAAATCTCCATTAGATACAACTGATTCGTTCGGAATGACAGCATTACATCATGCACTTGCAGAGGGACACGCTGATGTGGCCCTTCAATTGGTGAAATATGGAGCAGACTGGAAAAAGACCACATCTGATGGAGAATCTGTTTTTGATGTTGCTTTAAATGACAAAGTTAGAGTGTTCTTCAAAAAGGCCCTTGTCGGAGAAGGTTTACTTAAAGAGGAATAGAGATTCACAATTTACAATGAAACACGCTGACGTAAGCAACACCCAAATTTGTATTTCTAATCAAAAAAAAAATTTTCATTTTCATTCCCGTCTCATTCACTTCTAGAAGGATCTAGATTAAGTTTGTTGGCGATATCTTAAATCCTGACTATTTCTTCTATTCTTCACTGCTAACACTAACATTTTTTTTTGCTATATATATATATAAAAGCTATCAAAACCCCCCTTTTCTTTTTTTATTTCATCAATAGTTTAAACTTTACAGTTTAGATATAAACAATATCCCCCATATTATGCAACATAGTTCAGAAGAACATATAGACAAAAAACCTAGAAGAATGTCACAAGAAACAGCAAATACTACACAACCAACACAAACTACCGTCCAAGCAACTGAAGAACCAAAAAAAGAAAATTTATTTCAAACTGTTGGTGAGATTGCAGCTGAAGCTGATGCTGAAGAAGATGATCAAGGCTTAAGAAAGACTGGTGCAGAAGATGCCCAAGGTCATGCAGTTCAAGAAGTTGATTCCCTTTGTATGAGATGTGGTGAAACCGGTGTGACTAGACTTTTGCTTACCTCTATTCCTTATTTCAAAGAAATTGTATTGATGTCATTTGCATGTCCACACTGTGGTTTCAGAAATAGTGAAATTCAACCAGCATCAGAAATTCAAGAAAAGGGTTCCAGATATGTGTTAAAAATTGAGAACGCAGAAGATTTAAGCAGACAAGTTGTTAAGTCTGATTCATGCTCTTGTAAGTTTGTTGAACTTGATATTGAAATTCCACCTGGAAGAGGTCAATTGATTTCACCAGAAGGTTTACTTACTGAAATGATTGAAAATTTACAAGTTGATCAACCACAAAGGAAAACTTTACAACCAGAAGTTTATGAAAAAATTGAAGAATTAATTGTCAAAGTACAAAAATATATCAATTGTGAACCAGGAACTTTACCAACCACTCTTATAGTTGATGATCCATCTGGTAATTCTTGGATCGAATATGTCCCAGGAGAACCTCAGCACAAATGGAGTTGTACTCACTATGCCAGAACACCAGCTCAAAATGTTCAATTAGGTTTAATTTCTGCTGATGAAGTTGCTTATCGTGAACAACAAATTCAAAAGGAAAAAGATGAAGCTGCTAAGAATTTAGTTAAACATGCTCATACAGAACCAGGTCATGATAACCCAAGAGCAACAGGTTTAGTATCGGATCAATCTGAAATTGAAAACTTTTCAAACGAAGTTGAAACTTTCCGTGCAACATGTTCAGGTTGTTATTCTCCATGTGAAACTCATATGAAATTAGTCAACATACCACATTTTAAAGATGTTGTTATTATGTCAACCGTTTGTGATCACTGTGGTTATAAGTCTAATGAAGTGAAGACTGGTGGTGAAATCCCTGATCACGGTAGTAAAATAACCCTTGTTTGTGATGATCCAGAAGATCTTGCACGTGATATCTTAAAATCCGAAACTTGTGGTATGAATATACCTGAATTAAGTTTAGATTTAACTCCAGGTACATTAGGTGGTCGTTTCACTACAATTGAAGGTTTATTAAAACAAGTTAGAGATGAATTACATTCAAGAGTTTATACTCAAACTTCTGATTCAATGGCTCCATCAACTAAGTCTAGGTGGATTGTTTTCTTTGATAACTTGGATAAAGCTATCGATGGTAAGACCAAGTTTACTATCCACATGACTGATCCATTGTCGTCATCCTACATTCAAAACGTTTATGCACCAGATGCTGATCCAAATATGACAATTGAAGAATATCCTAGAACTGCTGAAGAGAATGAAGAGCTTGGGTTGACTGACATGAAAACCGAAAATTATGAAGTTGATCAGAATATAATTGATGATTCTGCTGATGCAGCACCAGAACATACCGAAACTGGTACTTCTAACCAATAGATAATATTACTTTGTATAATCTTTTTATAAAACTTATTTTCTACATAATTTACGATTTTCAATAAACATTTTTTCATATAAATTGTATTATTTGGAAATTACAGATGTTTTAGAGTTTTGAACATATATAATAATCAATAATTAAATTTAGTAAATATAAATAGAAAAAATTTAAAAAATAGAAATAGAAAAGATTGAATACACATAACTATTATATGTGTCTTATTTTTTATAGTTTAAAGTGTAATAATAAACAATGTCTTTATTATGCTTCTAACGAATAACATCATCTTCAGAAATGAAACTTTCCACACTTTGATTTGTAACATATGCATCACTGAATGGGTTTCTACTACTTGCAGACATGACTCTATATAAATTGTTATTAAAAATTGGATTCTCTGGATCAACAACTCGGATAGTATTATCAGTGAGAATTTCATATGAAATATCGTTACCCTTAAGACTGTTTCTAAGTCTTTCTTTTAGCACTTCCTTTTCAAAAGGAGAAGCATTTGCAATTTTATCAAATATTTTCATTTTATCAACAGCAAATTTATAACGCAATCTCGTGAAAATCATCTTAATTGTGGAAACAATCTTGGCCCTTCTTAATCCTCTATTGATATTTTTAATTTGAGTAGAATGTCTCAAGAAATCTTCTAAATTTAAGCACGTACTATCTTCAAATCGGGAATAATAACCAATAATAAGAAGAGATTCTTTGAATGGAATTTTTCTGATCACTGTACCATTTTCTTCTTCTGGATCATCTATCGCAATTGCAATAGAACATGCCAGTAACTCAGAAATAAGACGCTCATATCTGATCCTTCTTTTTCTTGCTTTTCTGAAATCAATAAAAGATAAGATCTCTTGCATTTTGGTTATATTAAATTCAATATCGTATCCATTGTTTAGATCTTTTTGAACGACAGTCTTTTCAGTGATTGTCGGTAACGACAAAAATTTTGGATAAACATGATATGAGAGAACTCCATCAAGAGAATGCATAAATTTAAATAAGTCTGACTCATAAATATAACCGGAACCATTAACATCCAAACAATTCCATGCACGTTTGAACTTACGAATTTCTTCTCTGGTGATTAATTTATGTGGACCCGATCCATGGTAAATATAACTAAAATTTGTAATAACCACAGAAATCAAGATATTCAAAAATATATACATTGATAAAATATTCCAGCATATGAATAATAATAAAGCCAACGGTCTAGACCCACAATCTGAATTACTGTAACCATTATTTGTACAATAGGGTTCACTAATTTCAAAATCAATCATAATTTGATTCCACCCTTCACCAAAACTATTTCTAAATAACATAATCAAAGCTTTTGTTACAGTTCTAGTGTTAAGATTTCCTGTAGTATTTTCACCTAATCTTGTCATTCCAAACAATTGATTCAATGCAATTGCAAAAACAAGGAAAAGAACCAACCAAGTATACAGTAATGAAATCAAAGAAAATAAGCCAGTAGATCCATACTTGATCAATTGGTTAAGCATATCAACTTGAGGTATAATTAAACATAATACAGCAACAAGAAACGATTTATTAATATTCGTAAAGACAGTCTTTTTACTAACACCAAATGAGATACAAGTCATAACTAAGGCTGAAATAACGACAATCATCATGAACAAATTCATTCTATTCGAATAGAATACCCTCGTTCCCAACGAAAATTGTAATAAAATCATATGGATTAATAAAATAGTTGTTGTCACCACAAAAAGACTATTCCTTACAGTTGTACCAGAATACGAATATGGATAACTTTCCGAGATTAAAAGTGCAAAATGAGCAACCAATGTAATACTAATAAATCTTGACCATATACCATTCTTTTTCGACACAAATTTAAATATAATTTTTTGAAATGGTGTTATTTCACCGTCATCTCTTCTTTTGGATGGTTTGACCATACTTAAGACTTTTTTGACTTCATACCAACCATATTGTTCATCATTCAAAAAGGCAACACCAGTTTGAAGTGTGTAGTTATTAATGATAATAGAGATGAACAAATTAATAATAAACACAGCAGCACAAAAAATGAAAATAATGACAAAGACACCATTACCAGAAGAAGCAAATGTGGATGGTTGTTGACCATATTTAGTAATATTCATAACATTGGTTAACATATCAACCCAACCTTCCAATGAAAGAATTTCAAATAAACCTTTAATAGATGCTGCAAAATTATCAAATGATAAATAAGGCGTTTCAACATAATTTGGACTGTAAATTTCCCATTTGAAAACTTCATTATAATACTCTAAAGAACAATTTTCTAGATCAGAGACACCATCTGAGCAATATGATAATTCATCACTAAAAATATTTAAACCCCACAATGCAAAAGGAATTAACAAAGATAAAGACACCATGGCTGCAGATAATATCTTATATGCACCGGAAATAATAGCAAAATGGAAAACCAACTGCGATTCCTTGGTAATTGTCAAAAGTCTAAAAGCACGTAATGCTTTCAAGGCACCAAATGTAACAACTAAAGAATAATTGTTATTTAGAACAGATAAAACAGTAACCCAAAATGAAAGTAAAACAATAAAATCTAAATCATTCCACGTTGATTTGAAGTAAGCACGAGGTCCCCATAAGCAACCATCAGCAATTATCTTAATAAAAAATTCAATAGAAAAGATAACCATAAATACAATGTCAGCATAACTTGTCCAGATTTTATACGTAAGTGTATTGGATATCGAACCTCTGTATAAAGGAGTTTCATAACATGCCAAAATAACAACAACAACAGATGCTAAAAACATAAAAACATTGAATGCATACATTAACTTTGGTGCCGGTTGCCTTCCTTCCGTTCGTTCTAAATTATTTGGAGAAATAAGCATTTGACAAAATCTTCTGATTGGATTGTAATTAGTGAATATCATTAAACTTCTATCAATATTCTGTTCGTTTCTCCTTTGATAATTAGCTGGGTCATAATCACTGAAAGGATTAGTATCTGCTAAAGTGACATCAATTGTATGTATCGAGTCATTTAAAAATTTAAAAACCTTGGATCTAAATTTGTTGACATATTTATACAAAAATGGCAACTTTCTGGTTGATTTCACTGCTCCAGTGTCTAAAACCTTCAATTTATGGAAAACAGTTCGGATGATCGTTTTCAAATACAAAGAGTTTTGCCTGTACTCCTTAAATACTGATTTTCTCAATCTTCTAACAGATTGCCTGATCATATCTTCATCGACATCAAAATTATCGACATCGATCGGAGCTTGACCATTGCTAACCAACAATTCATTCATATGATTGATAAAATTATTAGCTTCATCAGAGACAGCATTTCTATCAAAATTATTTTTCATTAAATCAACCAAACCTTCATGTTTGTTATTTTTCACTTTTGAAACACATGATTTTACAAATTGTTTGATTTGATTAACCTTCTTTTCACTTTCTGGCAATTCTAAGTTATCGGTGATAATAGCAATGAAAATACTTAACAAAACAGTATTTGAAATTACAAACCATGAAAGTAAGTAAATTGAAATGCAAAATGAAGTAAATGTGTTTGATGCATATTGTTCAGTTGTATATAGAACTTCTGTCCAATTTTCAGTGGTAGTGATAATAAATAATGAAACCACACAATTTGGCAAATTATACATAATCCATTGATTATCGTCCATTTCACTTACAGGAACCACACCTTCAAACAATCTTGACATAATGATACTAACAAAACATAACAACATGAAACCAAACAAAACCAATTCTGCAAATGGTTTTGTTCTTTTCAATGCCAATTCCCATGATTTTCTCACTGGTGTGATAAACATGACAACTCTATAAAATCTAATAATACCAAAGACAGAAAGCCATCCATAAACTATACTATCTAGAGCTTTGAAAATAGGTGGTAAACTGAAAACTAAAGATAAAATGGAACTGAACAAATCAACCCAGTTAAAAATTGAATAAAAAAATACTCTCCAATTTCCGGCATAAATAAATAATCCAATTCTACACAAAATTTCAACCATCATAATAATACTTGTAATAAAATCAAGATAATTATACTTTGCATTTAACTCACCATTATGTCTTTTTTTGGTAGCGCTTATAATAAAAGAAACTAAAATAATCATAACAAAAATAATATCAAATCTTTTACTTATAATGAAAAGTTTTGAGTTGCTAGTGAAATCCATATATTTATCTTGATATTTCTTGTGCCAACTAGTATGCTGTTTTCTTGATTTTTCTTCTGTTTTATAGGAATGAATAATAACTGCAACTACTAAATTGATCATCCAAACAGCCAAAACAAAAATTGAAATAATGAAAAATAATGAAGAAACCATTGAATCACTATCCATAGTATAGTACATTAAATCTGTAAATGTATTAGCCGACATAATGACAAAAACAGATTGAAGTGATTGTGCAATATTATCAAATGAAACTCTACCATTATAAGGATTCTCAGTCATAATACATTGTGAATTGACAGGACACGTATATCCTTTTACAGTTCCACTTGACATATATTTATCATCAATGTATGGAAGTTCAGCAAGAGTTATGGGATCTAAATATGAACCACAAAATTGAAATTCATTAGAATATGTGTCAGTGGAATTATTTGGATTGGTCCAAACACAATGACGTCTAAATGAAGCTTTAAAAGATTCAACACCAACAATGGATAAAAGAAACCAGAAACATAATAACAACACAACAACTTGTTTTGATTGAATAGCAGCATCTCTCAAGCCTCTCAAAATCACTCTTGAACCTTTCGTAATGTTCAATAATCTTAGAATTCTCAAACACATTAATGATCTGAAAACTTGATATTTTCCAATATCTGTGCCATTTAAAGATAGAAAGAATGAAATCCAAAAACAAATTATTGAAACAAAATCTATTCTATTCCATTCCGTTCTTAAATATGGATAATGAATTGGATGATCTTTGTATTTTTCTTTTGGATCAATAGTAACATTATCTGTGCCACTAGATTGATCATCAATAAAAGTATTTTCATTTTTTTTATCTGATTTGTTTGGAATCAAATTTAAATTAACTAATGAAGAATTTTTAAAAATATTTCTATTTTTGCTTTTTATTTTAATCCTTTTATATTTATCAGAAAAAAAAGATTTGGATTTTCCAAAATATTTTGAGCCTTTTAGACTTGCTCTTATTTTGGAATAAAACTTTTGTAATTCACTTTGATATCTCTGTAATCTCAATATTTTAACCATTTGAGAATCATCATAAAAACCAAAAGCAATTATCTTAGAAAACATTTCAACAGTATAAATAGAATAAAATACAAATAGAATCCAATCTATCCAAGTATATTTTCCAGCAAATACATAACCATTTTCAAATTTCCATTGTTGATAAAATAATATCGCAACTTGAATGATTAACATTAAAGTGAGTACTTGGTTCATAGGAGGGTAAGTAAGTAATAAATAACATGATTTTCTAAGATCAGATTCTGGACCGAAATGTCTTAAAGATTTTCCAAATAAAGGCAAATCTTCATCATTAGAATCAGTGTCAATTTCAATTTCAAGGGGTAATGCATTTTGAGCTTGTGAATTGTTGTTACCAATTGAATGATTAGCTTTATCAGCAAATGGGTCAAGTTGATAGATCTCGTCTTGTGTATTTTCTAATAAATTGTTTCTTTCGGTTTCATCCATGTAGTAGGTAAAAATTGACTCAATATCCAAACCTTCATTAATTTTATCAGAAGAATTTAACAAGTTATTATCCAAAATAAATGGATCATCGGGGGAGTTTGAATTATTATTTGAAATTGAAGTATCACGATTAGAGATGAATGAGATATTATCAATGTTTTCTTCAGATTTTCCACTAGGTATTAAATCAACGGTATCGGAGTTAACCAAATTAGAGATTTTAGCAAATACTTTGGTTACCATTGAACTTCTAATATTTGAATCAGGAGTATCAGTTGTAATAGAAATAGCCGAAGGAGGAGGTATTGAATTAAATTCTGATCCATTTGAAATATTTTCATCTTCTGATTTCATTTCTTTTCTATTGTTAAAATTATTATTTGTAGTGTTTAATTCAGGAGAATTAAAAGATTGATGTGTTGGTGACAAACCATCCATATAGTTATCAACTTGAATTATTGGAACTTTAAAATTTAAATTATCTAATGGTATTGCATCATTGTTTTCCAGATCATGATTGAAAGATATTGAATTTGATCTTGATCGAGATCCAGAAAAGGAAGTTCTTGAGTTTCTTTTCCTCTGTCTTAATGAAGAATTTGATGTATTTAAAGTATTTGAAACATTTGAAGAGTTTGAATTTCCATACCTAAAAGAATGCGATGTTTTTAAAGATGATTTATTATCTTTGGATGGCATCCAAACACTTTTGAATAAGGCGTCATCCAAGGCCGATGAGAAATCATCTTCTAATTGATCTTTTGTCTGATTTGGGAATGTTTGAAATGTTATTGGAGTATTTAATCTTGGAGATAACCTCGGTGATGGATGTGTAGATGATAATGGCGATTTACCGGGAGAGAGTTTCTTCATACTATTGTTATTATCGGGTATAATGATTTTCAGAGAATGTTTTTTATTTTTGTTATTAACTGTGTCTAATTTTTGAATATTATGCGAATTAATAGTTTGATGACTATTATTTTTTTTTTTCAATTTATTTATAGTATGTAGAACTTGATCTTCGGCTGTTTCATTGTTATCAGTAAATATGGAGAGACGTTTATAAGTTGTATCCAATGGATTTCTACTTGTATTAATAGAACGTCGTACATTTACATTTGGAGATGTATTGATATGGTTATTTCCATTTCCATTTTCATTTCCATTAGTAGGAATTAATTCTAGCTCCGAAAACATATCATCATCTGAATCTATTGTATTATTATTGGAATCATCGGTATCATCAATATGGTCAACACTATTATCCAAAGTTGATTTGGAAAATACAATACGTGGAGGGTTGTTTAAAGGAGGCATTTTTTTGCTGATACACTCCAGAAAACTGGTGAATATCCAATAGAATGTTCAATAGTAGTATTGGTAGTATTGGTTGTGTGTTGTTTGTTCAAAAATCGCAAAATAAATGATAATAAAACAGAAACAGCATAGACCAGAACCCTGAAGATAAAATGATATTGTAAGTGTTTGCTGTGCATCTAACTAAATACTAAATACACAAAGTACCAAAAATAGAGATCCATTATCCATTGGTGATTAGTGTTCAGTTTTTCTCGGGCGGCTGGCGGTTGGCGGCTCGCCCTTCACCTTCCACGTGAGATGTTGGAGTCACTTTACTCTCGTCGAGTGAGTCTGCCCATGACGTCTGAACCCTGAACGCTGTGACACATCACACTGAAGATTAGAGGTTAGGTATTAAATATATTAGAGGAAGCACATTTGGTGAATATGCGAAGATGGTGGCATTCAGAGTGGGAATTGGATAGCTTTATATTTTTCTGTGATATAAACTAAATTAAAAGAATATCGGATTGTGTACGTAGTATGTATATGTAAAATCCAGGAAAACGGGGCAACACAAGCAAACACCCAAGTTTCCCAAAAAGGAAATGCGGACTCGATTTTCAATTTTCATGCTCGATAGCTAATAGATAAGAACGTTATTTATTGTTAATGGTTTTATATTATAGAAAAAATGTTTATAAAAAGTAACTAGTAAGTAAGGAATTAAGAAAGTAAGAGTAAAAATCAGTATGTTGAAAAGAAAAGTAAATGGAAATGAAAAAAGGAGGATAGGAAGAGTTTATTCCGATGCTAGAAAAGTTTATTCAGATGCTAGAAGAGCTGTCCACACTAGAGCTGCTGACCTCACTGCCTCTTCTTGAGTTCTTCACATCAGAATAGTAAGACCATGGTACATTTTGGAGGTTTGGAGTAGTTCTGTATGATTTTGAATAATCTGCAGGGTTTGAAGACATGTATTTTGGGTCTTTCTTTTCTGATGCTGACATCTCTACTGTCTTAGTATAAGATGAACCGGTGTTACCGTTTTTCAAACCCATATTATGAGAGTGACGACTGTCTCTGTAAATCCAACGATCAAGAAATGATGACATTGTATGTTTCTAGTATAAGTGTTGTTGTTGTTGTTGTATAAGTAGAAGTAGTTGTGTTTGTTTAAGTAAGAACGGTGTGTTTTACTCTTATCTATCAATACCAAGAAATGGGGACAAGAAGGTTTATTTATAATCTACACCAAATCACGGACACCACACTTTACACCGCAATACCCCACATGGAGTTGATAAAGGATACAGAAGATAAAGCAGAGATCAGAGAGCAGATAGCAGAGAATCAGCCCGAAATCAATTGCAAATCAACCCCACCAATCACCAGTCCCTGCCACACGGTCATCCGTCATACACACAATTGACAGCTGGACACCCCCTAAAGATGTTTTTTCTTGTTTTTTGTTGGTTTCGGTTTTGTTCATTATTTTACTAGTCTTCTACACTCTATACACTGCTGATTATTTTCTATGTACACGGTACACACATTCTAGAGGCCGGGTCTTTTGATTTATGGTGACTAAACACCTCATAGGACACAAAAAGCTATTTAATAATAGCTCATTTCTTTGCACCAGTGGCCTCTTCCTCCTTAAGTTTGGCAAGCTTTCTTTGGATGAATTCATCACGGATCTTATCCACATATTCATGTTTGTGTTGGTTGTCAACACATGCCTTCATAGCATTGGCTTCTTCTCTGCACTTAAACAGTACCCCAAGACCAGCAAAATATTCACATTTTTTGAATGCTTGTACATATTCATCACAATTCTTCCATACTTGCTTTTGATATTCTTCTAAAACCTCCTTTTCTTCCCTGGGAGTAAGAATCCAACCGGGAAGTCCTTCAATTCTCTCTTTCTTGTAGTCAGGATCAAGCCAACCCATAGTGAATTTCTTTGTAGTGTATTGTTAAATTGTATTTTCTAAATACAGAAGAAGATAACAAATGAAAACTTTATATAGTGTGTCTTTCTGTATGAGCGTTTTGATGTCACTCCATTTTGCCTTTGACGTTGCACTCTTTTTCTTTTCTTTTCGCATCTAATTTTGAACTTTGGAGCACCGTGACATCTTACGTAAGCACACCGGCGTTGCTTTTGTTTGTGATCTTTTGTTTGTGTTTATATTCATGATTAGGTTTATCTTTGTGTGATATAAAATCAACAACTAAAAACAGCCATACATACACATCACTGGATTTCACATAAAAAATTCAATGATGGAATCTTTAGCAACACCAATTGAAGAGACAATCTCTGTATTTGACATCCAAAATGACCTTGATCTCATAGACACAATCAACAATAAAATCCAACAGATGGATTCTATTAAAGACCAAAATATTACATCTTTTTCAATTAGAGTGGATGGTAAGTTGAATATAAATCACTTTAAATTATAATTTATTTTAGAATTTAGTACTAACACTGTTTATCTATATATATTTTTTTAACATTGTTACAGATCTTAAACAACAATTAGAAAATACGTTATCTTCAATCAAGTCTCTAAAATCTTCAAGTCAGACCAAATCAACAAAATCAGAACTAAGGAAACTTGAAAATGAAATTTTTAATACAGCTAGAAATTTAACAAGTTTAAATATGGAGATAAATACTTTAAAATTGTCCTATAATCAAAATTTAAAGAGATTAGATGAACTTGAATCCGAACTATCAAAACTAAATGATAAATTCGTATCAGGTTCGGTTAATTTACAACTTAATGATTCAAAGTCCGTTGATGAAAATACAAACTTGATTAAATTGAAATTATATCAATCAATAGGCCTTAAATTTAATTCACATACACAAGAAGTACTAATATTAAACAAAAAGAAAAATAATGTGTCCTTATTGAAAATAGATGACACATATAGTGAATACTTTATATCTAATTTCATATGGGACAACATATAATTGAAATGTTAATTATTATTTGTATAATATTTGTATAATAGAGAAAAATAGAAAGTATTATAATACAAAATCTTATAAATAAATGCGTTTATATATTTGTGTTTATCTAAGTATGTACAAGGATCTTTTACTGATGTTAATATTATGTTTGTTTGCTGTATATATTGTTTATAGAATTAGAAGTTTTCTGGGTTGTTTCTGAATGATAACTTAGTCCATTTAGGAACAAAATGAACACCCTTTCTGTATCCTCTTGCATGCTTATTGAATACTGTATATTTATCCTTTGATTTCATTTCATTTTCCTTTGGAAAGTTAAAATGTAAATCATCAACTTTTTTCGAAGACATACTGTTAGCTTTTAGTCCTTCATATAGTACTGCTATATTAGAATCAACAGTTTGCATTCTGTGTCTTTGTCTTCTTTTTTGTGGTGCTGATAATCTCCAGGATCTCTTCCATAAAAGACCACTAAAACTGACAGCACTAGCTCTAAATGGACCAAACATGTTTATTTATTTATATTGTATTGCTGTGTTTATAGTTGGCAGATGCAGCTTTTTCAAAGATTCTATTCCTTCATCTCCATCTTCAACATAAAAATGTCCATTTTCATTTTCCTCAGTTTTCCTTCCTTAGAATCCTGTGAAATTTCAAGTTTCTAAATTTTACAATTTTCATTGACAAATTTGCCGTCGCGTCGATTTGTTTTCACATTTTTCACCTCTTTCCAAATTTGTTTAGTTTTTTAGTCATTTTTGACATTTGACATGAACTTATGACCTGCTTATTTAAACTTTTATTTTTTTCAAATATTCAGTACATACTACTGAAAAAATAATTAAGAAAATAGTTCATATTTAAAACGCTATGAATGGATTTCAAATTGCTGGTCAGTCTCAACCAAATGGTTTCCAAAATAGAGATAATTCTGCAACAGTTGAAAATTATCTCACCAAACTTTTGGAATCATTAGATGAACCAATTTCAAATCAACAGGCAATAATGAAAATTCTACCACAACTTCATCAAAATCCACGTATAATTATAAATGGTAATCCTTTTGGTTCAAGGGAACAATTTCAACAACTATGGGCTAGACTTCCATTATCTAATCATCAAATAACGAGTTGTGATGTTCATTTTATACCAACAAATAATACAAATAATCCAAGTGATGGTCAATATATCGTATCTGCACATTTAAAAGTAAGATTTGATGAATCTGGAAAAAATAAAATTGGTGAAACAGCATCTTTTAATAATACAACCACTTCATCAACTAGAAATATATGGAGTCATTGGTTTGGTGTTTCCTTAAGCTTGGTCGCAGATTCAACAATTATCAGCAATTCAAACACCGAAGCTATTAGCATATGGGACTATAGATTTACGGAAAATCCTATTAGTTCTGTCTTTAAAGTTAATTGATTGATCATTTATCATAAATGGTCTAAAAAAATTCTACTTTCAATCCGTCATAAATTTGTATACTACTTTAACTTTTTAATTCTACTCTACTCCATTATATTATATTCTATTCTCTTCTATTATCTTCTATTCTATTATATTCTGTTATATTATATCATATTCTATTTCATTCTATTTCTGTTATATAACATTATATAAATTTTTAAACCCATTAATACTAATAAAAACTATTACGATCATCAGGTAGAAGTATAATACATTCACCTCATATCGAAGCTGTGACAATCCATGGCTTGGAAATAATGCATTTAGTCAAAGAGACCACAATAAACAAGTGAATCAAAGCATTACAAATATCAAAAATCAAACCACTAGAAATAATTTTGATTCCTTCAATAATCCTCATGTTAAGATTCTTTAAAACAGCTTCAAGTTCAATAATGTAGATAAGTTCGTAACTTATTCTTGATATTCTTAAAAATGTACATACCCAAGTAATGCTTGTAATAATAAGCAAAGGCCTTTGAATACGTGAAAATTGATAATTCTGCTCATCAAATTGTCTCTTCAAGTTACTTTCAAACAAATAATTCTTGTAGTCACTTAAACTTTTGTTGGCCTTAGCTTTAAAAACAACTGAAATAATAACACAAGCTAGCAACAAGAAAATATCTAAAATACATTCCACAATTGTTGCATATGATGTTACCTTACTTAATATTGAACTGATCATACCATAGAAAAAATATTCACTCTCATTGTATTGGCTAAAATTTAGAAAATGGAATAAACTCCGATAGTTTTCAACAAAAACATTTGAAACATATTCAGCATCTCCCTCAATTTCTTCTGAACTAAGTGTGTAAACCAAATCTTTAATGAAAACACTAGGAACATCAAGACCATAAGCAAAGTAAGGATGACAGATATTATTTTCTTCATTAGAAGTTTCTTTACAATAACCGAAGTTACTAAATTTAAAAATAATAGCTTCATCGCTTTCAAAAATTTCACTGATTTTGTCTCTAACCAATTGTTCATTAAACGAGGAATCTAAAACCATTCCAGATAATCCATCCAAAAATTTTTCAACTAAGTTTAACTCATCTTCAATCGCAGGCAAGGAATTTCTATATATAGGCTGCATGGTCAATGCACTCAAAATACCGAGATCATCAACATTTGGTTCAACAATACCTGAAGTTTGAATTTCAAATTTAGGAAAACAAAAACCGTCATTAGAAATACATGAGATAATCAGAAGAACAGAAATCATACAACAAAAAAAATATAAAATTGTGATCAATGATAATGATTTAAAGGATTTAAAATATGCTGCAACCACTAATTGTTTTCTTGCTGATGATAATTTTTGGCTACCTATTGATGAACCTGAACCACTATCATTAATTTTAATAGAAGTATGATATTTTTCTGTTTTAGGTTTGTCAAACTTAAATCCATGAACGTTTTCACCTGTGGTTGTTCCGGTATATTTACTAAAAGTGTTTTTGATTGGTGAGTCAAAAATATCAAAACTGCTTGATCCATTTTCGTATCGACTATCTTTTAATTTACATGGCGATGTATTATTATTCGAATTTGATGAATCATTGTAATAAAAATTTTCAGATTCACGTAAATATTCTTGTTCAGGAATTGAATTACTGTCAAGTAATGGATTGATATCATATTTTTCATACCCATCATTATTACCATTAAAATAAAAACTCTTCGGATTTTTGTTAAAGTTATATGAGTTTTTTGTTGCATAAGTATTGGATTTATTGGATAAAAATGCATTATTCTTAAAGTCAGTGCAGATTTTATCATTGTATCTTCCAATGGTGTTAAATGGATTGCCTTGATAGTTATCAGTTTGTCCTATTTCTGTTAATTGTTGTTGGTGAGAAATGTCATTACTAAATGAGTGTTTAAACTTTTTATGACCGTAAGAGTTACGGTTATCGGGAAGTTTTTGCTCGTAATAAGAATTCTGTGGTTGGTAATACTCTTCCGGATCTTTGAAAAACACGGGGTTGTTGTCGGAGTTCCCGGAGTAACCGCCGTTATTGTAATGAGGACTTGGAGAAAACATCGATAGACTCCAGTGTTGGGGAAGTTTCTATACTGGATATTACTAAATTTAGCAAAGTGTTTTTGTTGGTGGAATTATTTTCCTGTACAGAATTTGTTTTTGAACAAAGAAAGTGTATGCATAAAAAGATCTGAGAGGGCATTGTTGATGAACGGGATATATAAAAAAAGCTCATCAAATTTTTGTAAAAATCATGTTCCTCGCCAAGAATCACCAGCTTTCATCACTATTGGTGAGAACAACATTTGGGGTAACAGATACTCCTCGAGCAATTTTCCCCGTTGGTAAGTTAATAATCGGAGACATTGGAACCAGATCTTCATTATCAAGGGTTGAATTATTCATCAATGGCGGTTTCCTCTTTAAAAAAAGCTCTTCTGAACGTATAAATGCAGTGCTATGGAAAGGTTGGTGTATGGTGGTACTGCTAGTATCTTTAGTTTCTTCATAACTGTTGGAAAACGGATCATCATCTTGTGTTGAAGATGATGATGTGATTCGAGATGATACTGTGACTTCTGCTTTATCGTTATTATCTAAAGAATCTGTAGAATTACTCGATCTCACAGAATGATTATAATTTGTCGTGTGAGCTTCTCTACGACTGTTGTTTTCATTTTTATAATCTTCATCATCACTTTCATTTTCATTTTCATTTTCATTATCATCATCATTTTCATTTTCATCATCATATTCATTATCATAGTTGTAGTCATAATCATATGCATCCATGGCTAAGGGTATTTGATCAGTTTGTATATTTTGTTCTTTAATTGATCTATTGAACCACACAGGACCTGCCCAAAGTCCAAAAATGATTAAAGAAAAGCAAAACCAAAAAACAATAACAGTAATGAATCTAGCTCCTAATTTCATATAAATTCCATAACTTGATAATTCGTTATTCACACTACTTTGAAGATTTTTAATTTGTACTATAATTATAATAAATCCTATGTTTGTAAGAATACAGTTTAATAGAGAAAAGACTCCAAAAATGTGTTTTAATGATACAGAAATCTTTTTATCATCTCTAGCATTTCCCCTCATTCCATAGTAAAAAAATGTACCAATAAACATGATTGATTGAACACATATACTCATGATAAGAACCACTATAAATCTATGAACTTCTTGTTTCCTACTTGCTAGTTCCGATTTGTAAGTGTCATCTGGAACATAAACAGTATCAGTTAAAGTCGATCCACTTGTTTCAAAATCTGCAGTATATGCATAAGCTAAAATAATGTTCAATCCAATTTCTGAAAGTTCACCTCTATAATCAAAAATAGAATCACTACCGTACTCCAAACAATGGATAGTCGTATTATGATGATGTTGATCACCAGAAATTGGGTTACCAAAGTCAGAGCCTTCAGAGTAGTTTAATTCTGGTGCATTATAGCTAGCATAACACCACCCAAACAACCCCGATAGAATGATTTGCGGTGTATCTTCAATATGATTTTCTATATATTCGGCTAATATTTTAAGTTCTGATGTAGTCATAAAATTCTTTTCTCCACTGAATGTATCCTTTAAAGCATCATATAGACCTCTAGCAACATCGGAATGATCACTATGCAAAGTTACAAGAGGAAAATTACTTGATTTTCCACCTAAAAGAATTGATCCAAAAATGATCGATATGATCAACGTTATGAGTCTTATTGAAAAAATAGATTTTGCTCTCTTTCCCAAGTTCACAAATGGTAGCCTTGAGTAATATTTGATATCTGTCAAAAGCATAGTTTATTTTATTTCAGTTTGAACAGTTTTATGATAAGACAGACACTCAGATCAACCCATGAAAAACATATTTATTTCATCAATCTAAAAATAAAAAATATCAATCAGGTGTCTTCAATCTGCAACTCCTACAGAAAAGGCAACTGCCGCGTCTTTCAACACGAGTTCACAGATTTAGATAGAAATGTGAATTTTGAATTTTGTCACTGTTAACTGTCTCCATGATTTTATAAAAGGTAGTGGTGTTTTATGAAGATCATCAGGTTGACACTCTTTTGCACAAGTATATGAATATATGGCAAAATCACAGAAAGATATTAAAGGATGGGAAATCATCTTAAGCGATAAGGAATATAGCAGACATGCAAGACAATCTTCTGTTGCAAAAACTTCAGGAATATTACTACGTCGAATCGAAGACAATTTAGAATTGAAAGAAGGTGATTGTATATCTTTTAACTTAAATAGAAAATCAGATTACAAAGTCATTGGATATGGATTTGTGAAAGATATTTTATTTGGTACTGATCAATATCTAGCTGTGCGTATATTATGGTTTGTAGAATATCATGCTAAATTAGATGAAATTCTTCCACCATTAACTAATGGGTTAAAATATACTGATTTTGACGTGTTCTTATCTCCCTTTTTAGATTCTATTATGCTAGAACAGATATGCAGTAAAATAGAAATTATCAGTCAGGATCAGTTTGTTGAAATGGAAGGAAACCAAACTCATTTATTACCAGATTTAGGCAATCAATTCATTTGTAGAAGATTTACTAATGATTCGTCAACATATTTCACAGATATAATAGATTGGACTACCATGTTAGAAATATTTAAAGAAAATAAAGATGAGTTTTATGAAACTTTGAAAATGCTAGTTTTAAAACCAAAAAGCGATAAAAGACAACAATCTGTGAAATTAGAAGGAACAAAACCTATTTCTATTTATGATTTATCTATTGAAGAAACACCAGATATCATTAAAATCCCAACGACTTATAATAAAAAGAAGAAATCAGTGTCTCGGATAATTGATGACGAAGAACAAGAAGAACCACCACGTAAAAATGATCAAGAAAAAGAGGAAGAATCACACGACACAGAGGATGATGATAATGACGAAGATGATCTTGCTGACTTTATTGTTCATGATTCAGAAGATGAATATGATGACGTTTTAAATGTTTATGATTCTGAAGATGATACATACAAACCAACAAAGAAAAGAAAATGCCAAGGGAAAAATACATCTTCAGGTAGACAAAAACGAATGCGAAGAGGTAAATATAAAAGTAAACCTGCCGTGTCATTGCCTTTAATTGATAACACATTTGGACTTTTAAACGATGAAGAATACTCTACTGAAAATATGTTAATTAAAGCTAAGAAGGTTTTAGGAACAGGTACTGAATTAAAAGCTTTACCATGTCGTGAGGAGGAGTTTTATCAACTATATCATAGATTAGAAGATTCAATTTCATCGCAACATGGTTGTTGTATTTATGTTAGTGGAACACCAGGTGTGGGTAAAACAGCTACAATTAGAGAAGTTATCAAACAATTATCTGCACAAATGACTATTCAAAGTAATGGTATAAAAATGTTCAATTATGTTGAGATAAATGGTTTGAAATTAATCAAACCTCAATCAGCATACGAGGTATTATGGAAGAAAATATCTGGAGAGAGCACATCAACTTCCAATGCTTTAAATTTTTTACAACAACATTTTGAGACCGTTGAAGGTGAAGAAGAAGTTATTGATGAATATTCTAATAAGTTACCTTTGGTTGTTTTATTAGATGAATTAGATCAAATCGTTACTAGGAACCAAGCAGTAATGTATAATTTTTTTAATTGGCCAACTTATCAAAATTCTAGGCTTATTGTTATTGCAGTTGCAAATACTATGGATTTACCAGAGAGATTATTAACAAATAAAATATCATCGAGATTAGGATTGTCCAGAATACAATTTACAAGTTATTCTTATGAGCAATTAAGTGAGATTATTAAACATAGATTAGAACAGTTAAGTAAACAAAATGACAAATTATTAATTGCTAAAGATGCAATCGAATTTGCATCAAGAAAAGTTGCATCAGTTAGCGGTGATGCTAGAAGATCTTTAATGATATGCATTCGTGCAGTGGAAATTGCCGAAGCTGAATTTATGTCAAAATCGAACGAGGAGAAGAAACAATTGAATGGGAAATATACAGTTACTATTATGCATATCATGAAAGCTGTGAATGAAACATCGTCTTCTCCTGTAACAGGATATTTAAATTCGTTATCATTTTTGAGTAAATTAGTACTCGCATCGATTATGTTAAGAAAGAAACGTTCTGGTATAGCCGAAATTCAGGTTGGGGAAGTATATGATGAATTAAGTAATCAAATTCAAATTCTTTTGTTCAGTGAATTAAAGAATAAACTTAAGAGTGAAGATTTGGAATTATTAGATATTGTATTTGGTGAAGGTAACATTCATATGAGTGGTTCAGTTATCAATGCCAGTTTATTTATTTTGAAAGATTTTGAGGAAAGTGGAATTTTAATGATGCAACCTTTGAAAATGGAGAGAAACAGATTGATTCGTCTTAATATCAGTGATGATGAAATTCTCAATTGTTTTAAAAGGGATTCAATGCTTAAAGAGATGATTACATTCATATAATATATTATCATACATCTTGATAAAGTAAGATAGGTTCACCAATATGAATAATTTCTGGTATTCTTAGTCTTAAATCAAAAGCTTTACTTATAACAATTTTAAATATTTTTTGTATATTAATAGAAGCACTTGTAGAACAAAATATTAATGGAGCATTCATTGCATGTGCATATTTTTTTGCTTGTTTAGTAATTTCTGCCTGTTCTGCATCTGGTAATTCAAAGAAAACATCATATTTTGTTCCGACAAGAAATGGTATTGCCGTTCTATTAAAACCCCGTGCTTGTCTGTACCAATCTTTAATTGAATTTAGAGTTGACTTTCTTGAAAGGTCAAACATAAATAATAATGCAACCGCATCAGTAGCAACTAGGGGTAACATGTTAGTGAATTCTGCTTCTCCACCTAAATCCCAAATTGAGAAAGTAATTTCTGTGTTTTTAATATTAATTGTCCTTTCCATGAAATTAACACCTAATGTTTGTGTATATATTTCATCAAAACAGTTTTCAACATATTTAACCATGAGTGATGTTTTCCCTACTTGTGCATCTCCTATCAAACCTACTTTGAGGGTCACTGTATTGTTTTCAGGAACATTCTGTTGTTGTTGTTGTTGTTGTCCGTGATGATGATGACGATTTTGTTCACCCTGTATTTGATGATGAGAAGAATCCATTGCCGACTAATGGGTGATGTAATCTGTTAAGCAAATAGTATATTGTTAGTAAACCCAGGCTAGTTAAGTGTGGGAGGGGAAGGTATATGTATCAGGTGTTGATAACAAGAAACAGTGTTGTTAGAAGTGACAAGTGACAAGTAAAAAATGTAACATGTAATATTATCTAACACCATTAAAACGTTATATCCGATTTCAGCAAAGTGTAAACAATAAAAGAAGAAGCAACTTGACACGACATTTGATAGTGTCGTGACACGACACCTGAAATGAAGCAACAAACTGAGCAACAAGTCACGTGCCATAGCCCAAAACAACTGTGTGAGGTGTCAGGGTGTCTGCTTGTGCGCGTGCTCCCAGTGTGCCACCCGCCCCCCTCTTATAAAAAAAGCAGTCACACTCCTCAACCAACTCGCTCACTCTGCAACCCGCTCCTTCCCTCTTGTCGCCCCCTCTCTCACTGCCCAGACTGAGGATCCTCTCACAGTGTGTGTAGCAGCGTGTGTGTGTGTGTGTGTGTGTGTGTGTGTGTGTGTGTGTCTCTCTCTCTGTGTAGGTGGGCTTCACTCTACAGACCCTCCTACACTAGCATACTCAAAATTTTTCATACTTTAGTGTATAACCATACTTATTAAATAATTTACATTCTTTTTGTAAGATTTGTTTGATTCGATTATATTTTCTATCAACAAAACCAGGAAACATCATGGCAATCGGTAAGAACAAGAGATTATCCAAAGGTAAGAAAGGTCTTAAGAAGAGAGTTGTTGACCCATTCACCAAGAAAGAATGGTATGATATTAAAGCTCCAACTACTTTCGAACACAGAGATGTTGGTAAGACTTTAATCAACAAATCTACTGGTTTAAAGAACGCTGCAGATGGCTTAAAGGGTAGAGTTTTCGAATTCAACTTAGCTGATTTACAAGGTTCTGAAGATCATGCTTACAAGAAAGTCAAGTTAAGAGTTGATGATGTCCAAGGTAAGAACTTATTAACTAACTTCCACGGTATGGATTTCACCACTGATAAATTAAAGTCCCTTGTTAGAAAGTGGCAATCCATTGTTGAAGCTAACGTTACTGTCAAGACTGCTGATGATTACGTTCTTAGAGTTTTCTGTATTGCTTTCACCAGAAGACAATCTAACCAAATCAAGAAGACTACTTATGCTCAATCTTCCAAATTAAGAGAAGTTAGAAAGAAGATGATTGAAATTATGACCAAAGAAGTTTCTAACTCTACCTTAGCTCAATTAACTGGTAAATTGATCCCAGAAGCTATTGGTAATGAAATTGAAAAGGCAACTCAAGCTATCATCCCATTACAAAACGTTCACATCAGAAAAGTTAAGTTATTAAAACAACCAAAATTCGATTTAGGTAACTTATTATCCTTACACGGTGAATCCACTGTTGACTCCAAGGGTAAGAAGGTTTCTACTGGTTTCAAGGATGTCATTTTAGAATCCGTTTAAATTAATTAATTAATTACTTGCTTTGTATATTCCAACTAATTAACTTAATAGTTCTATATATTTCCTCCTATATAAAAATAAGCACAATATAAATTTGTTTCCTATTAATCATAATATATCTTGTACTTTTGAATGTCCATTATTTACTTTTAAAATTTATAATTATATTTGCATAATTACGAATTATGACGTCTATACAAATACACACCGAACAGAGGATATATATATAGTATATATTTATTATTATACGATTTATATAAAAAAAACTATTACATTTAAAACTTTAAAGTTACAAAAATAATAATGCTAAAGCAAAATGGCGAAATTAGTTGTGTAATCTCTTTTCGTAAGAATATAAGTTGTGGACACCACCTTCAAATTGAGCAGATGGAGTTCTAAATTCAAATCTGACATCACCAGCTTTAACAGCAGCTCTTAAATCATCAACAGATGTAACACCAATATCTTGACAAGAGTGTTGTAAACCATTATAAATATATGGAATAAATTTAGTAATAGAACCCTTATCTAAAACTGAACCAGAAACACCTTGAGCAACTAAAACATTATCACCTTCAGAGAAATATCTTGAAGTTGAAGCATTTGCATTGGTATCTGTTTTTTGCATAGCATCAATAGAACCCATACCTCTATAAGTCTTTAATCTCTTACCATCTCTATAGAAATAGTCACCTGGAGATTCAGTAGTACCAGCTAACATACCACCCATCATAACACATGATGAACCTAATGCTAAAGCTTTAGTAATATGACCAATATTTTGAATACCACCATCTGCAATACATGGAACACCAAATTTGTTTGCAAATTCAGTAACATTATAAACAGCAGTACCTTGTGGTCTCCCACATGCCATAACTTCTTGAGTAATACAGATAGAACCGGAACCCATTCCAATTCTTAAACCATCAGCACCAGCTTCAATTAATCTAGCAGCTTGTTCTCTTGTAACAACATTACCTGCAATAACTTGTAATTCTGGGTAAGTCTTTTTAATCCATGCAATCATTTCAATTTGATAAATAGAATTACCTTGAGAAGAATCAATAACAACAACATCTAAACCGGCTTCAACCATTAAAGTTAATCTTCTTCTATCAGCTGGAAGAGTACCAATCGAAGCACCACATAATAATTGCTTAGTAACAGCAGATTTAGATGCAAGTGGAAAATCTTGGTTCTTTTGTAAATCAGTTCTAGATAATAATGAGACTAATTTACCTTCAGAATCAACAATTGGAAGCTTACCCTTCTTAGAAGTTCTAAGGATTTCGTTACCTTCTAATAAAGAGACACCAGTTTTAGCAGTAACGAGTTCCTTAGTCATAACTTCAGAGACAGGTGTTGTTAATTCTTCGTGAAATTGAACATCTCTGGAAGTGATGATACCAACTAATTTACCACCAATCTTACCAGTTTCTATATTAAAAAAATGGAATTCAAAAAAAAAGAAAAATAATGTTAGTAATTTGCTCGGAGTTGTTAAAAAACAAGCAATGAAAATCAATTTTATATCATTTTTTTTTCAAAATTAATCAGTAAATAAATTTTTTTCCACAAGATCGTTTGATCGCAATCGGTAGAACGAAAGTTAATAAAATTTGTTTAATCATCATGTAAAAATATAAGAAAAATAAAAAGAAATGAAATTTGATTGATTATTGTTTGATAAATTATTTTTGTATATAAATTTCCTATTTTAATTGATTAATACATACCAGTAACTGGGAAAGAAGTAAAACCAAAATTTTGACCCATCTTTTTAACTTCACCAACAGTAGTAGTTGGAGTAATAACAACAGGATCATTAATGAAACCGTTTTCGTATTTTTTAACTTTTCTGACCATTTCAGCTTGTTCTTCTGGAACACAATTGTGATGAATAATACCAATACCACCCAGTAATGCCATATGAATTGCCATTGTGGATTCAGTAACGGTATCCATTGGAGAAGAAACAAAAGGAGTACGCAAAGTAATCTTTTTGGTTAATTTTGAATCTAAAGAAATAATACTTGATGGGAAATCAATTTTACCTGGTAAAACAAGGAAATCATTATAAGTTAAACCACCATTAACTCTTGAATCCATTAATTCAGAGACAGATAAACCATCTTTTTGAGAATATTCTTTAAGGTATGAAGTTGCTTTTGTGGTATCTAAGAAAGACATGATAATTTTTTCGTGTTTTGTGTATTAAAGGCGTTGATACGAATAATAGACGGGAAGGAAAAAGAATTAAAAGGACCCAAACAAATAAAGGGACAGAAGAGTTCCAGGAAACTAAGCCAACAAAAGAAACACCTGAAAGAAAGAAGTACAAGCAATAAAGAAAAAAAAGGAACAGAGTAAAGGTGAAAAAAGAAGGATACGGTGTGTCTTTATATAGATTTTTAAGATGTAGTGAAAAAAAAAAAATGACTTAATAATCAATAATCAGTAATACGAAGATAGAAAATTTATTTATTAGTAAACATTGCATTTTTTTTTCAAATATTTTTGAAAATTGAAAAAGCTGACTTGTGCCCTGCCGCGGAAGCAGGGCCCTGCCGCGGAAAGGCGACGATCGACACCAATATTTTACTTTTTGCTTTTTACAATTTTATTTCCCAAACATGTGACCGCTGAAAATTTTATGGTGAAAGAATTGTGTGGTGCAAGGGTGTTTTCTTCAATTGGGATTACCTATTTGGGACATCTTTATCAAACATCAAAAACAGCACCAAACTACACACAACAACGATAATATCTACATATCTCTCTATCGTACTACAGAATCTCATGCGATTACAATTGAAAAGAAAGGATTGAATATTGAAAATAGGAATGTCCACTTCTCAGAATCATAAACAGTCTAAGTACTTTGACTCATTAAAATTAAAAGCTGATTTACCATCAATTCCAGTACATGAATCAAACAATTTTTCATCAGTTGACACCTTTTCATCAAACAATTCATATGATTCCAACTCCAATCTCAATACAACAAGCTCATTAGATGTAACGAAAGGATACTCATTTAATTCTCCTTTGAGAAGTCCATTCACATCCAAATTTGATGATTCAAAGTTAGATAATTCAAGTCCCGGTTTTGGATCTTCTCATTCTGTTTCGCCACATTCACCATATTCAATAACATTAAAAAAAGAACAATTATCACCGAACAGTCATAATTCCTTTGATATTTCTCCTTTGAAAAGAAATTCAGGTTCTAATCTTACACCTCCATTACAAAATCGGTTTGTATCCAATCATTCATCATCAAAAAGTCACACCCCATCACCTTCAAAGAGATTCTCCAAACTGCGTTTGAATAATACCGAAAATATTAATTACAGTAATATGAGTTCAAATAATTCTTTACACTTGCCTTCTATTTCATCTAATAATCCATATTTATCAACTTCATATTCATCTCCCGCAAAAGAATTTATAGAAAGAACTTCCAATAGAAATAAATTTGATGGAATAAACAACAACAACAACAACAATAATAATATTAATGACAAATATATGCTTAATGACCATATTGATATTGATGCATTTGATAATCTTTCTCTTCAAGATACCAACGATAGCCAATCATTATTTTTTAAACAACCTATGTACTCTCCAACATATCAAAATGATTCATCTTTATTTAGTTCACCAACTTCAGCAAATGCATCAAGAAGAGCTTCAAGTCAGTTTTTATCACCTATAAAAATATCATCCAATAATAACAGTGCAGATAGTTTATCAACAGATCCCAATTTTCTGCCTATAAATATGAAAATTATATGTAATTCAAGGGCAGAACATAATATACATTCTATTACCGGATTTTCAAATGCTGGATATATGGAATTTTGGAATCTTACTCCAGAAGAAGGGAAGATTTATAAAGATTGGAATAAATTGCAATTTGAAACACAATCACTTGTATTTGAAATTTTTACAAATTTGAAAAAAATACGATTTAATTTACATCGTTTAATTTTTATTTATGGTTTAGAATTTAAAGAAACTGGACTGATTTCTGATAGTGTTTATGATAAAACATTTGAAGTTCTTCAAGAATTTTATTATTTTTTGGATAAATTAGTTGTTAAAAAGTTGAAGCCATTATTTGATGATCATTTCTTTGTTGATGATAGTAAAGTTTTAAAAATATTAACTAATTGGTTTAAACAATTGAAACTACAATATCATCATATTTCTTGTTCAGTAGTATATCTTTCTAAATTATCATCAAATGAAGATGTGAAAAGTTTTATTGTTGGAATTTCTAAAAAAGATATTGAAAATTCATCTAATAGATCTGCAGTTGCACCTGTCGAATTATTTAATTCTTATTTTGTTAAATTATTTACCTCTATTGAATTGTTATTTGATAGAATAAAATCCATTTATAAAGAATCAAATAATATGAAAAATTTTGAATCAGCTGAAAATTTACAAAATATTATTAAAACAATTAATAATATTAGTGATACTACATCTGATTTAGAAAAGAAAATTGCATTCAATGAACAATTATCTTATAAAACTGAAATTGATTTTTCTCATATGGAGATGGTTGATATGTTTAATCAAAAACGAAAATCTAAAGAACCATTAAAATTGGAAATAAAAATCAACAATTTAAATTGGATGGATGTTTTGTTAGCTCCTTTTGATAATTATTTGGTAATATTACAAATTAAATCAAACTCAATTAAGGATGAATATGTTATGCATAAGATACCTATAGCTATTCAATACTTAGAAATAGACAGTTATGTTGATGGGAACTATAAAATTGTGATTATCAAAGACATTGGAAATAAATCTAATTATCACTTTAGAAAATTAAATGATATTACAGTTGCCATCCTAGATAGATTTTTGAAAGATTTACAAAATTTGAAAAATGAATTTTGGAAAAATATGAAGGAAAATACTAGAATTGATTTGAAAGTTTTCAATACTGGATCATTTATTCGCAAAGCGGAAAATTACGAGCCTTTCAAATTAAGTAGTATACCAATTGAACATAATATAGTTAAACATGCAATTGAACAGACAAGAAGAAAATCTGCAAATCATGAGAATTATGATGAATTTGAACCGATTCTTGCAGAAGTTCAAGCATGTGATTATTTCACATATACAAATTACGGTATTACAGACAGGTTATGTATATTTGGTACTTCACTTGGATTATTTATTGGTAAAGCTAGTGACTATAAAAGTATTTACAAAGTTCATCAAATTTCAAATGTTAAAAAAATTATTGTATTAAACAATGATGTTGTGTTTTGTATATGTAATGGTTCATTATATCATTTATCAATAGATAAATTATATCAAACTTACAAGAATAAATTTCCACCATGTGATATCAACGTTTTTATAGAAAATAAGAGAAATATATCTGATTTTACTGTTGGTTATCAAAGTTCAATAAAAGGTGTCGGTTCACCTTACATATTTGCATGGAATAATAAAATTGTATACTATACAGAATTATTAAAGGAAAATAATTTTAAATTTAATTGGCAATCATTCAAAACACATTATAATATAGTTCGTTTACAAACAGTATATGCTAATAATTTTGCTGTTGGGCATATAATTGAAAATTCTGCCGTTTGGAATTTATCAAAATTATCTGATATAAGAGCATTAGCTTTGAATCAACTTGATATTAAAGATATATTAAAAAATGAAGTTCCTATTGGTATTTTCCCATATCCAAATGAAGAAAACAATATTTCAGAGGTTTTGGTAGTTTTTAGTAGATTCTGTACAAGAATGAAAAATGTGAAAGGTAAGTATGTACAATCTGATGATGAGATTATTTGGTTTGGTCTACCATGTGAGAATGCTTCGTTTGACTGTGAAGAGAAAATATTAATTACTGTTGGTAAACAATCTGTTGAAATCAGATCTCTTTTCGATAGTTCAGCCAAAAGGAGTGAGTTGATTGGTTGTCTTTCGGGTAGTTCTTTCCTTTTAGTAAATGACATGCCAGGTAAAGCCATATTGAGAGTCCAAGATATTGATGGTAACGAAGAATACAAAAAACAATACATTTTTAAGATTAGAAGGGTGAAAATTTTAAAATAAATTTAATATGGGCTAAAACTTAACATCGGATAATATAAAAAAATGTATAATTGTAAGTATAAAACTATAAATTATCAATCTTAATCTTTTTCTGAATCTTCATTTTCATTATTTTCACCAAGTATCACTTGTGATGCTAATGGAAGCAAAACTCTAACAATTTCGGAATCAACAACATCAGCTTCATTTTTGGAATTGTTAAGTGAAAATTCTAGCATTTCATCATCACAAAAATGTTCAATGAGATCATTGTCATTTTGATAATCAGAGTCATCATCTAACTCATGTTCAAAATCATATTCCAATGATTGAAGTAGGGCAAGTTTATCAAATTGACTCTTATATTCATCCCTGGATTTATTAAATGTCTGATAAAATGGAGATTTGATTTCGTATATATGCGGATCTTCTAATTCAACGTATTTGATTTTATTTTCAAATTGTTTATTTAAAAGTTCAATATCACGTCTATGTCTTTCTTCTATAATCATACTTAATAATCTTTTCTGTAATTTAGATGTTGTAGAAGGAATGACATTATTTGTATTTGGATCTATTGGATTGTAAATCATTTTAGTGTATTCTGTAGGTATGGAAACAAAGAGTGAATTTATAAATGTTTTCAAATTATCATTGTCTTCAGTGATCACGTTGTCAATACCTTTGAATAAGAAAATATTGTAATCTAGAGCATAATCGTCGACTTTTGTCAATAATTCTTTGCTCACTTCATTCAATTGAGTGTATTTTGGAGTAGATAATAAATCAATCATTGCTAATATATTAAAAGGACCGGTAGTTAGAAAATGAAACCACTATAACCAACCAATATTTGGGAAAAACATGCCAATAATATTAGATATTAAGGTGTTGTTAAATAAATGGCTGGCAGACTTGATTTTTTTGATAAACTGGGGTAATGCTGCTTGCTGACGTAAGCCGCGCTGTTGATTTTCTGGTTCGTTTCTTTTCAGAGTTTTGTTTGTCTTGAGATTTGATTTTGGCAAGATGGATGATGAAGAGAACTTGGAGAAGAACATTGTGTGTCTTAGCTCATGGTAAGAGTTGTTCTTGTCGGAGAACTAGGGAAGAGTAAATAAACAAGCAAACATCCAACCCAGAATGAGTCAACAACCAGACCAACAACAACAACAGCAGCAGCAGCAACAACAACAAGCCGCTCAACAGGGTCAACGTGCCAGAATTAGCTTTCAAGCAATTCATGAACAAGCCCGTCAGTTATTGCGTCAATATAGTATCGAAAAAGAGGCAGCTGAACAAGCTGGACTTAACACTCCAGAAGGTGAAGCTCATATGATTAAAGCTGAAAAAATTAAGGCAATTTTAGTTACTTACTCAAAGAGACAAAAATTACTCCAACAACAACAACAGCAACAGAAGCAAGCTGCTGCACAAGCAGCTCAAGCTCAAATAAATGGCGTATCATCTTCACAACAATCACCAACCTTACAACAACAACAACAACAGCAACAGCAACAACAACCAATACTATCCCAACCGGTGCAACAGTCTGCTCTACTTCCAGAACAAACACAACAGTCTTCCCCAATTCCGATCACAGATGCAAATATGTTAAATATGAGTTCATCAGGGACGCCAATTGCGACTCCTCAGCCACAAGATGGGAGAACGTTATCACAACAAGCTTCAATAAATAATCTTGCGAACAATGGGAACAATGCAGGTAATGCAGTTACGCTAACTCCAGGACAACAATTGCAATTAAAGAAGCAACAATTGTTAAACAAGTATCAACAAATTATGACAATGTCAGAACAATTTAAGAAGAATATGTCACTGATTAAAACTCGTTTGAATGAACCAAATCTAGATGAGTCCACTAAAGCTGATCTTTTAGAAAAGGAACATGAAGTTCAAACAAGACTTGACTATTGTAAGAGATGCACACAACAAATTGCAACTCAATTAAAATTGGCACAACAACAAGCTCAACAATTACAACAGAGTAGAAATAATCAAGCTAATTCCCCACAAGTTCAAATTTTGGGAGGTATTCCAAATCAAAACTTAGCCAGTGTTCCATCAGCACAGACATTAACACCTGGTTATATGAGTACAGGGGCCACTCCAGTTAGTGCTTCTCATATCAGTGGCGACCTTCCTAACAATTCAAGTAACTTAAATTTAAATGCAGCTGCGGCAACTCCAGCTACTGCACCAGTTGCTACCCCAGCTACTAAAGCAAAATCTACAACCAAAAAAGCTGCAACTAAAAAACAAACGAAAGCTGATAGTAAAAAGACTGCTAATGCAAAAGCTAATGCAAACGCTAATTCAAATGGCAGTCAAAATGCAAGTGTAAATCCTGAAGAAAATCCAAATAAAAAACAAAAAACTGCAGCTTCAGCAACTCCTGTTACGACAGGTGCTTTACCAACTGCCACTTCTGCTGCTACTACTGCTACCACTAATGCTACTGCCACTTCTGCTCCTGCTTCTGCCTCTAGTGTTAAAGCTACTAAACCAAATGCTGCTGTTCAAAGTGCTGTCTCTGGTAATGACACCTCTGAGCGTGCCAAATTCCAAAACTTGAATATTCCAGAAGATTTGAAAATTAGGTCTCAAGACCCAGTAGCTGTTAAAGTAAACAATCGTCCAAGTATTTTAGGTGGTAATGCAATTGCTGCACCCGCATTGACTAACCCAGTAATGATTAAACCTGAACAATTTGAACTCGAAGGTGAACGTGTATTAAATAAAAGAAAGTTGAAAGAATTAGTTGCTTCAGTTGCAAGTGAAGAAGGTGAAACTGAAATTAACATTGATGGTGATGTGGAAGAACTTTTATTAGATCTTGCCGACGAATTTGTTTCTTCTGTTACTTCATTTGCAAGTAGGTTAGCAAGACACAGACATTCTGAAAATTTAGATGTGCGTGATGTTCAGCTTCACTTGGAAAGAAATTGGAACATCCGTATTCCTGGTTATGCTGCTGATGAAATTCGTATGATTAGGAAATTTGCCCCAAATAATGTTCACACTTCTAAAATTAATGGTGTTTTCATTAATAAAAGTGTTGAAAAAGCGCCATAGATCTAATACGATTAGATCATGTAATGTATTCTTTTGTAATCTAATTCATTTTATTTTACTTTATTGTAATATAATTATTGTAGTTAAGGTTTAATACCATTATATTTTTAATATACAGATCAATTTACAATATTATGTATCAATATACCTGATAAAATAATCAAAGAAAAAAATACATCAACTTAATTATATGCTTAGTTACCGTCGGAAGTTTCGTCACTACCGCTACCACTTTCACTATCAGAATTGTTATCACCAATAACTACATACTTTGCTTGAACAAACATCATTTTAGCCATTTCACCCCCCGTATTTAAAAATTGATAGTAATTACCCATTGGTATCTCAAAAGAACAACCTTGAGTAACAGTAAAAGCATTTCTACTAAGAGTAACTTCAACAGTACCACAAATAACATAGAAAATAAAATAGGTATCATGGTTTGATTTTACAGCTTTTTTAGAGGCTGCAGGTAATTCAATAATACCACCACCACAAAATTCACAATCTTGATCAAACAGTGTTCCAACTTTAAAATATTCCTCATCACTCTTAATTGTTGTAACATTTTTATATGAGTTTGGTGCATATGCAACAGTACGTTCAACTTGCTTTTCTGTACCTGGTCCTTCAAAAATAGACAAAGTTAACGACTTTTCAGTTGTTCTTTGCCATGAAGTTGTTGGAGTATCATTTTTCTCCTCGCCATCACCAAAACCAGCATCATCACTTCCACTATCATTATTAATATCATTATCATTATCAATATCAATATCATCTACCACATTATCAATATCATGAGAGCCATTGAATTCTAAAATAGCCTTTTGTTTTTTAGAAATTGTCTCTGGAGTATCCATTTTTCTTTTTAATCCTCTTTTTGTTGATTTCGTAACTATTGGAGGTTCTGGAACAACTTTCTTTTCCTTTTGTACGAGAACTTTTGGATTCGTTGGCTCTTTCAATTTTACTACTTTAGTTTTCATTGTTAACTCCTTTTCATTTACTTTCTCTGTAATTTTCTTTGGAATTGGTTTTTTCTTTTGTACTGTGTCAGATCGAGAATTTGTTGGTTTTGCCTTTACTGAATTTCGTGACCTCTTATTCACAACAGTTTCTGAATTTGAAAGATCAACATATACCTTTTTGGTAGGATCAATCTTACCTTGTGAGTTCTGAGACCCATGCAATGGTGTATAATCTTCTTCAGTATGCAGAATATCTTTCACAGTTTTCACAATAACACCATTAATTTTTTCATTCTTGTACACAATTTTTTCATTCTTCCATCTAGCAATTGGTGCAACTCTCGTTCTTCCAGAACGACGAAGCAGTTCTTTGGGAATTTCAGCTTTTACTTTCTTCTGTTTTGCTGTTATTACTTTATTTGATGCCTTTTCAGGTTCTACAGGTAATTTGATAGGTGAACTTCCATGCTTTTTTTCTGGTACTTTTATTTTAGAAATTTTAGGAGTTCGTGTCTTAACAGGAATTTGCAATGGTTTTTCTACAGGTGTTTTTGCTGGAGTAATTGCTTTTTTCACCGGTGATGCCACTTTAATACTTTTAATTGGTTCATCATCTTCTTCATCATCATCATCATCATCATCTTCATCATCATCATCTTCATCTTCATCATCATCATCTTCATCATCATCATCTTCATTACCATCTTTATCATCATTTTCATCATCGTCATCTTCCTTATCGGATTCACTTTCATTAGCTTCTTTCTCTTTTTCAAATACTGTGTTATCAAAATAATTCTTGACAGTTGCTGTTGACTTTCTCTTTAGCATATTATCTGCTTTTCTCTGCTGCATTGAACGATCATCCTTTGAATTTATAAAACCAACAATATCTTCATTAGTTATCTTTTTCAATTTTTCTATTGGTTTGGAACGAGATATAACAGGCTCTTTCGAACTTTCTGGAGATTCAACAGCATCTTTGAAATTTGAATTATCATTATCTGAATCTTCTGTAGTTTTGCTATTATCAGGATTAATATCATCATTATTTTTCTCATAACTATTTTTCTCATCATTATTTTTCTCATCATTATTTTTCTCATCATTTTCTTTCTCTTGTTCAACAATACCTTGATTTGTAATTCTTTGATCTTCAAATTTTGAATTTTTAGTATTTTTATTAAGTGCAATATTTTTAGTTAATTTAGAGCTTGTTTTAATAGTATGGCCTTCAGATTGAGATTTATTTATACCTGGTGATCCCATTATTGAAGTCAAAGTTCTAACTTTATATTGAATTGGCGTGCCAATATCTGCTGCTCTTTCAATTTCTTTATCAATTTCATCATCGCTTAAATTTTGTACATTCGAATCTTTATTACTATTATTATTAGTAGTAGTAGATTCTATATTATGAGCAACAATATTTTCAACGCTGATTTCAGCTTCAGCTTCGGATTTTTCTTGAACATGAGAATTTGGTTTAGATGGAGTTGAATACTCAGCTGGCGTGACTAATGAAGCAGTCTTAGTAAGCCAATTCATATTTCTAACTTTCTCTGTTAGTTTGGATAAAGGAGATTGGATACTTACTGATGATTGCTGTTCAGCATTAGAATTTGATTTATGTCTGACAGGAGAAGAGAAAGATGGTGGTGGTAATGGTGTATTTGAGGTTGTTGTTTCAGTTGTTGCTGCAGTTGTTATTTTAGTTGTGGGTGTTAACATTGAATTGGAGTTTAATTTAGAGTTTTCAAATTCTTTAAGTTTGTTATAACGCATAGAGAGTCTTTTTACAGGAGATGTTGTTGCAGTTTCTTGAGATTCAAATTCATCATCAGATAAGAAAAAGTCTTTTGGATCTTCTAAACCATTTGAACCGCGTTTAGGGGTCCGAACTACTTGGAAGCCTGTTTTTCTTCCTACTTTTCCAGGATAAAACCCAGCATCACTATGTCTATAGCCATTCATTTTTAGTTGTCAAATGTGTCAGCAAATAATGTGAATGGTCAATGTATTATATCTATAAGTGGGAGTTGAGAAATGAAACGAAAAATACAAAAAGAAGTATATACAGTAATGTGTACGTACAGTCAGAATTTGTTGTGTTGTGATTGTAAAAACCAAATGGTTTTTTGATTTTTAGGATATTGAGAAAATGGGAGGATTCATGATTCAAGAGAAAACTAGAGAAGCAAGAGATTTGAGAGCGAATAAATTGAATAAACGCGTCTTTTTGTGGCGAAGCATTCACCTCGTATTCAGTCACGTGAGGCTTCAGCATTATTTTACCAGCCACAATGAATGAACTGTTTCAATTTTCTGATTTAATGATTTAGAGATTGTAATTACGATTAATGATTTAGCAGTACTTAGAGAATTATACATCAGGCGTTTTATATCTTAGTTTATATATTATCTTATTTTATCTATTCTTCTGTTTCTTTGATTATGGTAACTACTTCATTGGTTTCACCATTGTGGTAACCATAAACTTTGACTTTAAATGCAGCACATGCAACACCAAAAGTTTTCATAATTAAAGCTTGTGTAACGTCAAGGATTTTACCTTCTTCAACAACAGTAACTGGTTCAGTTAATGTAATTTTACCATGAACCATCTTGGTCGGAAGCTTAAATTTATTTCTTAAAGTTGGTTCCATTGAATGTGACATTGGAACGTCTTCTTCTGTTGGAATTTGTCCACCTCTTGAATAGACAATACCCTCTGGTAATACAAACGTTATTGGTGATCTAGTCTTAGATCTAGCATAATCATTCTTAACATATGAATCAAAATATTCTTTAACAGTTTCTGGGGTTTCATCAGTAAGTAAAATACCAATTAATCCAGAATTTAATTTAGTTAATTTGTGTAAATCATTTTTATATTCTTCTGCTGGTGTTTCCCCTAATGCTTTTTGAAGGACTTTCTTCTTACCAAGAATTAATTTCGATCCTGTCCAATCTTTACGAATATCTTGTAAAACAGGTGTTCTGACATCATCTAAACCTAATATGTAAGTATACTTATAAGTGTCAAGAGCTTCTCTGATTTCATCAAAAATTCTTTCCTTATTTTCTCTTCCCTTTCTGTCGGTTTGAGCTAATGTAACTAACTTGGATCTCTTTGATCTTGGCATGGTTAATGTATGCTATATATTGAGAACCGAACAATTAAATAAACAAGTAAACAAACAAACTGCAAACAAGATAGATAAAAACTGTGAAGAAAAAAAAATTTTTTATAATTTGAAAATTTCACCTTCCCAGAATTGGAAAAAAAATAAAAATGAGAAAAAGAGCAGCGAGAAACTGAATTGAAAACTGTGAAGCCCGATTTGGCAACGGTGGGATAAAGCCTGGTTGGATTTGGATTTGACTTTGACTTTGGTTCACTGTTCAGAGCTGAGCACGGTGGCGACTCAACATTATTGTTCCTATTTTCTTGTTTAAACACCATACTTTCATCAATAATTACCCTCAAAGACAACTTTTAAGGAATTGGATTATTGAATTATCATATAATATTGCTGCTTATTGCAATTTCTCATCTGTTATCTTCAAAAGACCCCCCTACATAATTACTTCTTCAATGGACACAACAGAACCGTCACTTGCTGATAGTGATATTGAACTATCTGACGCAGTTCTCACAAATAGAGAAACATCTGCAGAACCTTCAAATATTCCAAATAATTCTACCATATTACATGATTTAAAAGTAACCGAAAATGATAAAAAAGATGATGTTGACGATGACGACGACGATGATGATGATGACGACGAAGACTCCGCATTACAAAGATTATCCGGAAACTATAGACGCTTCTCAGAAACTCAAAAATCAAGAGAAATTGCTAATAATAATTTTGTATCAGATGTTAATGGTAATATTCAAATAAATCTTACAAATATGAGTGATCGACGTACAGATTCATTTTCAGATAATCGAAATGAGGAAGAACACGAAGAAGCTGACGATGATTATGTTGAAGACTTCACTGATGAAGAGAATACTGGATCGGTTAGAAGAGGAAGCCACAATTATCGCAATAATGAATTTGAAGATGATGATCATATCCATGACGATAACGACAATGATAATAATGGTGATGATGAAAATATTTCTAGATCAAACGCTATACGGATGCTAGCAAATGCTATTTCACATTCTTCACAGTCATCTAATGGGAATGGATTTTCTGAATTTGAAAACTTCTTATCAGGTAGATTACAATCCCAGTTGGGTGGTACAACTACCTCTTCTATTGATTCTAATAACAATACACTACCACGTAACAGTGCAAATAATAACAATAATCCTAGAACTGAAATGGCAAGATTGATATTTGACCAATTAATGCCTTCATCGGGTTCATCTAGAATATCAGGTTTAGTTGAAGGTTTGAAAACCCAAAAAGATGCATATTTGGTTATGGAAAGTCTCAATGAGATCTCAAGTAATCTTTTAATGATGACAAGTATTCAATCAGAAAGACAAGTTCCAACATACTCATTAGCTGAAAACTTAGTCAGAGTTATCAATGAATATCCTGATGATCTTGAACTACAATTGGTAGCATGCAGATGCATATACAACTTAGCTGAAGTTAATTTTGAATTAATGTATGAAATAGTTTCTGCTGGTGTTATTGAATGTTTGAATTCTAAATTATTGGATTTAAGTTATATTGATATGGCTGAACAAGCATTACAAGCTTTAGAATTAATTTCAAGAAAAACAGGTAAACAATGTCTTAATAAAGGATCGGTTCCAATTGCATTAACTTATTTAGATTTCTTTACGATTCATGCTCAAAGAAAAGCATTAAAATTAGTTGCAAATTCTACAGTTTTCATCTCGGTATCAAAATTTGATGATATTGTACAAATATTCCCAACTATAAAAAATGTGGCAACTAATTACACAGATTCTCAATGTGTAGAATCTGCATGGGTTATCATTGCAAATACATTTAAGAATTTTTACAAAAATCCTGAATTATTAGATTCTCTTGTTGATTTGGATTTTTTGAAAAAGTTATGTGATGTTTTTCCAGGTTGTTTAGGAAATGGTTCTAAATCTTTAGGCTTAGTTACTTTTAAAACTGGAATTGCTTTATTGGATTCGTTGTCATTAATAACTAGTCGCTCTTCTAAGTTTTCAAATGAGTTGCTTGCAAAGTGCAACATCGGTTTTATGATAACTCATATATTCTCTTCCTATGAAAATAGTGATAATTCTAATAACACAGTATCAATTGATGCATTATTAAAATGCCCAAAAGAATTACTCATTACACTCTTAAAATTAATTTCATCATTATTACCTGTTAATTCTTCTTTAATTAGAAATAATATCAGTGATTTCTCCGATATTGGTAATTATTCTTTTGTACCCAATGACAAAAAAACAATCAACAAGGAACAAAATGAATTAGCTCAAGCAGAAATCGAATCATTAAATAGCTTTCACAAGTCTATTTTTCCATTGTTATTAAATATTTATGATGCAACTGTCGAATATAAAGTTAGAAGATTGGTTTTTCTATCACTTTTGAGAATGCTCTATATGATGACCACAGAACAATTAGAATTAATTGTTTACAATTCTAAGATTACTTTGATTTTAGCCTCTACAATTACTCATGGAAAATCATTATTTCAAAATAAAGCCAATTTAATTAATGAAACTGAATTACTTCGATTGTATTCATTAGTTTATGGGTCCCTTTTGATTATTGAATGCTTAATTAATAGATGTTCAATTGTCTTTTTGAGAGTTTTCACCAAGGAAGGATTGATTTCACAAATGAATGAATTAGTAACTTACTTTCAAAATGAACTAAAATTAATCACCAAAAAATCAGATAATATCGATGAATCAACAATGATAAATGATGCAGAAATGAGCGAAAGTGAAAATGAGGATCATTCTTATCAGTTTGATGAAAACGAAGGATCTGGAGAAATTATTTCTGGAAATAACAATGAATTTGACGAAAATGAAGATGATATGGACGAAGATGAAGAAGATGATGAAGAAGAATACGATGTTGACTTTCGTTCATTTGAGAGAGGCTATCGTTTCAACTCCAACAAGTATTCTTACATAATGGATGATGGATTAATGTCATTGTCCATGAAAACTATTTTTATCTCACTTATTAGCCTTTTTAAAACAATTCAAAAAGTTTGTGAAGAATTATCAAATTCTAATAATTTTAGCAAATCTGAAAACATTCTATTCTTGGAATACATGTCTACCTTTTTAAAAAGTGATTCTTTATCAACAACAGAGAACGAATGGTTAGATTTATGGAAAAAATTTGCAACTTCTCTTAACAGCAATTCAAATTTTATTTCAAGTTTTGAACTCATTTCTTCGGGTGTGGTTAATGAACTATTATCTGTATTTCAGAAAGAAAAAAAATATGATTCATTAATGTGTAAAACTTTCCAATTAATTTTCTGTTCAGCATTGAGCCCATGTGTTAATGATCAAAAATCTCCATTGTATTTTCTAGTAAAAAAGTTAGAAGAATCTTTGGATAGAAATGAATCATTTAATATTGTTGGTTCAGATGTTGAAAGTACACAAAATTCAAGATCTCGTGCAGTATCGATGACAAAGCAAATGAAGATTAAACTGGTACCAGCAGATAAAGCTACTGATGGAAGTGACAATAATAAACAATTTATGTTAGTTGTTCAAGCAATTGCAACATTTGAAAGTATTCAAAATTTTATCAAGAATTCTAAAACTATTAATCTTAAAAAAGGTCTAAATTTAAACTCATCATCACTGGACAATGATTATCACTATGATTTCTATATTAATGATGAAAAAATTCCATCTGATGCTACTATTTTTGGTGTAATTTATAAGTCAGTCCAATCTAAAGAAAATATGAACATTTGGAAGGAAAATTTGTTGAAACAAGTGCACGTTATTAAATATAAATATGTTCCTGGTAAATTGGTTCCAGAGGATCATTCTATTCCCGAAGAATCCGTTGATGATACAATTTCTACAATTGGTGATAATAATATTATTAATACTTTAAAATTATTAAAAGTATTGTACAATATCAATTCAACAGTAACAAATCCAAGTACATCTGATATTATTTTCTTAAATTATAAACTATCTGCCAAATTAAATCGTCAATTAGATGAACCATTACTTGTGGCTAGTGGCATTTTACCTGAATGGGCAATAATAATTCCTAGAGAATTTCCATTTTTGTTTCCTTTAGAAACGAGATTATTTTTTTTGAAATCTACATCATTTGGTTATTCTAGATTGATTGATTTTTGGTTGACTAAATCAAAAGAAGAAGATACAAACTCATCTAATTCAAATATGAGAAGTCCAATGATTGGCAGAGCAATTAGACATAAATTAAGAATTTCGAGAGATAAGATTTTTTCAAGTGCTGTTAAAGTTATGGAAACATATGCTACAAATCCTGGATTAATTGAAATTGAATATTTTGAAGAAGTTGGTTCTGGTTTGGGTCCAACTCTTGAATTTTACTCTAATGTTTCAAAAGAATTTAGTAAACTTAAATTGATGATGTGGAGAAGTGATCAATACATATCATTAAAATCAAATACAGTTGGAAATAACTTATATGTTCATGACACCCATGGATTATTTCCTAGACCAATGCATAAATTAAATATTCATTTAAATAATACGTTATTATATTTTAAAGTTCTAGGTAAGTTTTTAGCTAGATCATTTTTAGATTCTAGACTTGTTGATTTCCATTTCAATCCATTATTTTTTGATTTTGCTATGAAACATGCATTATCAAAAGATTTTAAATATGATATGAATAAATCTATCAATATAATTAAAAATATAGATGAAGGTTTGGGATCTTCATTACAACATTTGAAATTATATCTTGATGAATATGCTAAATTACCAAAGGAAAAATGGGAAGATGTTGAAATTGGTGATAGTAGAGTAATTGATTTGATGTTAACATTTGTTTTACCTGGATATGAAGAAATTAAACTTGTTGCTGATGGTGATGATGTTGATGTTACAAGTTCAAATTTAGAAGATTATATTAATAAGATTATAGATTTTACATTATATGATGGAATAACAAAACAAATTGAATCTTTTGTTTCTGGATTTTCAGAAATTTTCCCATTTACGTCAATGATTATCTTTTCATCAGAAGAATTAACTAGATTATCTGGTAATGAAATTGAAAATTGGAATGTTGAAACGTTGATAACTATGGTTCATGCAGATCATGGATATAGTAATAAATCTTGTCAAATTGAATGGTTAATTGAAATAATGTCTAACTTTGATAAAGAAGAAAGAAGAACATTTTTAAAATTTATTACTGGATCTCCTAGATTACCATTTGATGGATTCAAAGGATTATCTCCTCCATTTACAGTTGTTTTAAAACATTGTGAGGATGATTTAAAACCAGATGATTATTTACCAAGTGTTATGACTTGTGCAAATTATCTCAAATTGCCACGCTATTCAAGCCGTGAAATCATGTATACCAAAATTGTACAGGCAATGAATGAGGGAAATAATTCATTTTTACTTTCATAATTACTTTGTGAAAAATTTTTTTATAGTAGAAGAAAAAATAATATAAGAAAAGGTTTTTTTTAAAAAGAGTACAAACAAACTATAATTAGGTAATAATAAAAACAATACTAATAAATATAAAAGTAAATAATAATAATGTATTAATGTATTAATGTATTAATGTATAATGCATTAATGAATAAAATTAATCATAATTACACTTTTAAGGACATCAAAGAACCAACAAATGTGAGAATCAATCTAGATCTGACTTCGTTGATATCTTCTGGAACTAACCAGATTAAAGCTCCTAACTTTCTGGCAATAGAAATAGCAAGTTTTGCATTTGCATATCTTTCTTCTTCAGTATTACCATCCAAAACTAAATCGTAGTCCACATAACCTGGTTTTATACTATGTAAAATATCCAATAAAAAGTGACCATTAGATAATGTTGCATCTTTAAATGATCTAATGCTACTAGTTTTACCACCTTTTGCAACCGTATCATTAGCCCATTTAAGAATATCTTTATCAGAAACTTCTTTTCCATTGACTGATAATGAAGATAAAGTATTATTTATATTTCTTCTCATTAATTGCCAGACTAAACCTAAAGTCAACATTTTATTACCATCAGTAATATCGGAACCATCAATACCAACTAATGAAAAATGATTAGCTTTACCAATAGAAACACAATAATTTGTATTTTCTAAAGCTTTAAATCTCATTAATTCATTACCATTAGTTGGTCTTTTATTAATATGTCTCCAATCAACAGAACCAGGCATGACTTTATCATACGCTTCAAGTAAAATATTACCATCTTTCAAATCTTCAAATAATGAAATAACAGGTGGGTTAACATCTAAAGAGTTTAACCATAAAGTAAAAACTCTAGCTTCTCTTTCACCTTCTGCATCAAAATCTTCAATATCTATTTTTTCTTCTTCTTGAATTGGATCTAAACCTGGATGAGTATTAAATAAATGAGCAACAAATGCTAAATTTAATTTTGGATTACCAGCAACTAAAGATTTTGGAGTCAAATATTTTCTACAATCCAATTTATCGGCATTAGACAAAACTTGTTCAGCTCTTTGTAATAAATCTGGTGTTTGTAATGGTGATTTAGAACATAATTCTGGTGCTAATTGATTTAATAAAATTGTATAATTTTCACCATCAGCAACATCTTGTGAGAAATTATTAACTTTTCTATGCCAATTAGCAGCTTTAAGATGATAATTAAACCATCTTAAAAGAATTTTTTCAGGTGGTAATCTAAAAAATTGTTCTAAAGTTTCATCATCTTCTAATAATCTGTATAATTCAGGATGTAATTTAATATCAATTTTACTTAATAAACCTCTTCTTATAATTTGCCATATAAGACCTAATATTAAAGTTTCTTTACCATCAACAATATCTTCAGTATGAACATTAACAACAACACAACCAATTGCCTTTGCAGAATTTAAGACAATATTTGCATTTTCAAGTAATTTAAAATTATTTAATGGTTTACCATTTTTTGGTAAATTTAATACTCTTGTATCAATTGTATCTGGAACCGAATCATTAATTAAAGATGAAAGAACCAAACCATCAGTACATTCATCAAATAATTGAAAAGAGTTTAAATCAAATGGAACTCTATTACCAACTAATGAATCACCAACTAAAACAGAATTGATATGCCTAGTAAATTCAACACGTTCTTCATCATCAATAGTATGTAATGTTCTACCAGCATTTCCAAGCACAACTTTTGCTTTATTTCTAGTAAAAGTTTCAGCATCATTTTCAGAACCTGGTATATTTCTAAATGCAGAAGAAGTAGTATTAGTACTATTATTATTAGTATTAGTTGAGTCATTACCTGAAATAGATGATGAACCACCAATTGATTGTTTCGATTCTTTTAATTTTGCATTTAATTCAACAAAATCATCCAATTCAACATGACCTGATGCATCAACAGAAACATTTTTTAATGCTTCTCTAACTTCATCATATGAAGCTTTACCACCTTTTGAAACATGATCAATAACATCCTTTTTATCTGCCCATCCGTTTTCATTAATATCAATGTTTCTAAAATCTTCAATTAAAGCGAATAATTCAGATTGATCCAATATTGGATATTTTTTCTATATTAATCAATTGTATTATTATGATGAAAGACATTTCAATAATATGTTAGTAATGTGTTTCTAATTTTATTAAAACGATCATATTGCGTATATTAATGGAAACTCCGATAACTATGGGCTTTGTAAAATAAAAAGCCATTGGCAAAAAAACAACGGTAAGTACTCACCTGTAACTTAATAACATTCATGGCTGCTATCTGCTGTTGCCCTTATTGCTATTATTGCTTTTGTTGTGTTCCTTTTACTGCTGTTTGTGTCTGCGTTGATGTCTGTGTTGCACATTGCTGTCTTATATAACGACGCCACCCACTGAGAAACGGGACAGAATAATTTGAAATCCACAATCCACAAATTGGAAGGCGGTGCGCGTGCGAGTTAACAGTTAATATGTTAACAGTTAACAGCGTCAAAAAGGGAAATGGTCATTGTTCAATATTCGGCAACACATGTCTTTCAAGAACGGTTGAGCCCACCGGATGTTGTCATTCTCATTTAGTATTACTCAATTAGACTTATTTATATATCAATTACATAGATACACACCGTCATGATACATGACTCATGATCCAGTGTTAAGGACAAATACATCCTCTTCATCCATATCCTCCTTAACACGTTGACAGATAATAGACCCAAGAGCTTTCTCTATTCCTGGATACTTTCTACCATTGTTCCTACGATTATTCTTAACACGATCCAAAAATGTCTTAATTGTATCTTTATCAACTAATGAGTTCTTCCGCCCATTATCAGTACGGTATTCCAGTGCTAAATCTTGCATATCATTTTCAAACTCTTCGTTCATTAATTCCCAAAATTCAAGTTCTTGCGGGTCTAATTGTCTTAAAAATTCACCCGTATTTTGAAATATATTGGGTAATTTCGATTGTTCAAGTCTAGAATTTATAACATCTTCTTTAGTAATTGGTTTTAAAGCATTCTTCATCATTAAAATCCTTCTTTCTGTAGGTGTTTGTCCATCAAAGTTTTTATTGATTCCTCTTTGAGAGTTTCTTCTTATCGCATTCTCTGTAATTTTATTCTCTACACTTTCATATCCTAGCATTATATCAGTATCAGCAATTGACATCCCGGGTATTTGAATTATTATATCATCACTTTTATTAACTATTTTATTACTATTATTATTATTATTATAATTATTGCTAAATCCATTATTAATTTTATTAATATTATCAACTCTTCTTGTATCTTTTTTCTCATTATATATGGAAGAAAAACATATTTTTGCAGTAAGCTCAGCTTGCTCAAAAGCTTTAACTTTGGAAAATCTAAGTGGATGTTTTGTACTAAATGTCTTATAATCATATTCATTAATATCAACTTTACTATCAGTATTAATAATCATACTATCAGTCTTACTTAAAAATGACATATCATTATTTGCACTGGTTTCCGTAACTGGAGAGCATATATCAATATTCATAAAATCTGATGCAACTCTATGGTTATTATTGGAATTAATATGAATATTATTATTATTATTATTATTATTATTATTATTATTATTATTATTATTATTATTATTATTATTATTATTATTATTATTATTAT
>JAJMEW010000190.1:0-112692 GCA_030574395.1 Pichia californica
TGTCGAAAGAGATAGTTAAGTTTATTCTAGAATTAAAGGTAATCAACAGATACAAACAGATTATAGTAAGTTCAGATCAAATACACACTTTCATCGGTATTCGATAGTATCAAGGCTCTATACTAAATTGGCTGTATAGAATACCTAAATCGAAGTGTTAGGTGCGATTCTCCATATCCCACCTATAAATTCCGACATATTTTTCAAATATAAATTACAGGAAGCTTGGTTACGTAATTATAAAATTGTATGGTAGGTTATTTTTATAAATTTTCAACTAACTGGCTCTTTTATTTGCTTTTATTATTAAAATGATCTCAGCATATTAATGTATCGATGTATATATATCTAATAAAAATACAAATAGATCTATATTAAAATAGTATGGCTAGTGGTAGTCCACCAGTAAAGTTATTGTGTTAAAGTCAGCGTGTAAAAATACTGAATGATCATCTATCACTTAGTAGCAACTATACTTTTTTTTTAATTATGAATTTATTAGCATTTATAAAATCTATATACAATAATACTACGATTAGACTAATATACTGATCTACTAATGTAAGATTTATATGATTATGAAATCAGAATATGACTTCAAATAGTTTAAAGAAATTTCTAGATTCATACATATTTAAACATATACTTAGTTCCAAGTCAATATTTGAAATTCTAAATTAAATTAATATTTATTTAGTTAAATTTAATCTAGTCTTATTATGATTGTATTATATGATAATTGAATGAAAAATTACCTAAAAAATTAACTTTTGAGATTGAAGTTGTAGTATGAGTTTTATCATATATTTTGATTTTGAAGCAATTGAAGCTGAAATTACAGATTGAATAGAATTATAGCATAAATAAGATTAGCGGTAAGCAATCTATAACCTTGAATCTTGAGCTGTGATTGCATAAAAAAGCAACATATTCTACTGATAATATCAAAGCAGAGAGTGCAGTGATCCATAAGATTGATAAAAAACGTATATGATTATAATGTTTCAACTCAACTGAAACAAATTAATTTCCAATTTTCTTATTATTTAAATAATTAAAACATAATAATCTATTATATTAATTGTAATTAATATTGTTAAACAATGATAACGATTTATTTCAACATGTTATGATTCCGTTTGAATTTCAATACCCCTGTGTAGTAATCAGTAAGATATCACTAATGTAAATGAAATTAATTTGGTTTTAAAAAAAATGCACAATTGGAAATAAAATTTCAGAAGATTAATATTAGTTTTCCAAAATTGTTTTTAATGAATATATAAATTAAAGAAATGAAATTAAATGTTTTAAAAAATATGATGTTAAACATATACTCGTGATTGGTTTGTTAAGATACAATATCCATTATTGTACCAAGTATGATTTTTATTGATTTACTAAATTATACTTAGTTTTATTTTCATTTTATAAAGTTCTTTAAAACTTACACAACTTGTTAAATTTGTTGTTTTTAATAAGCTTTTATTTCATTTTCAAAAATTATAAGCATTTATTGCTATTTTAAATTTTATTTAATTGCATATATATATATTATAATTCTTTAAACCCTTAAAATCTTTGGACCTTTTAATTTAATTGTTTATCAATATATGAATAATATGAATTAAAATGTATTTGAATAGCCAAGAAACGATAAATAACCATCAATCACCAAGAATATCGATATATCATTACTTAATATCTTGTAAACTATGGATAGCCAATTTTAGAAAGGAGAGAGTTGTTGTTATAAAAATTTAAAATTATTAAGTAATTAAAACTTAAAATTTATGGAAGGGATAAAGAAGCAAAAGAGTATCTTAACTAATATATATATATAGTTTAGAGAATTATGTATATTTGTACAATTTGAAAGCTGAAACCCAGTGAGCCCATATATAACCCAGAATGTGAAAAAAGTGTTGGGTGATTTTAAAGTATGAAAGAAGTAATGAATTAATTTATTTGAAAAACTTGAATATAGCCGAATAATTTAATGAATGATCTGTTTAATTCAAATCAATTAAAAAGAATTAATTATAGTTCTAAATTATTAATTTCATGCGGCATATATATATATATATATATGGAATTTTTTTCCAAATTGGGTTATTTCCCAAGCGCAACAATGTTTTTCGTTTAGTTTGTACAGTTTGTGGGAGCATCAATCATCATCAACTGAACAAATTTAAATTCAAATGATAGTTGGTGTAAAAATAGCAAATTGTTAAATTCGTTAGTGTACAAATTTGCCGGTTCTACAAAGAGATCTATCTAAACAAGTAAGAAGCATTAGATGTACTTATATAATTAATCAATTAAGAAGTAATTACCAACTGTTGAAGTTTAGAAAAGCCAGACGTTTCGATTGAATAGAAGTTCATGGCTCTATGGCTCTATGGCCAGGCCATGGTCCTGTGATCATACAACATATATATATACAATTGAGAATTGAGATGGCCCTACGGATCATGAATCTTCCTATTTCCGCGCATCCCATTTTACCCGCAGATACTATTAATAGTGTGGTGTGCAGGAAATCGTGCAGCAGAGAGCAGACGAGTTATAATTTATAATTTAGTTGATTTGTAATTTGCAGTTAACTGGTTCGAGTCTATGGATCGAAGTTGTTGCGAGAAAGTGGCCATGAATCCTGAGCTACAACTTGCAATCAGAAGTTGTCACTGGCATCTCGCAGCAAACACCAAGCCTAGCTGTAATTTCTAACATTTCAAATTTGACTTTGCATGCATTTCATTTCATGCATTTTGCAAATTTTACATTAATATTACCATTACTTAATTTGAGTTGATTTGTTTTATACTTATTTCCCGAACACTGCTGCATCCACAGTATTAGCATTACAATTATTATTATTAGCATTATATCAATAATGATGTAAATTTGATGTTAATTTTATATCGCATTTCCCGTTTCCCGTTACGATCGGTTTGTTCCCCGTTACAATCATTTCTCGTTACGATCGTTCCCCGTTTACCGGTCTCCTTTAATCATTCACCATCCTCCATCCCCCCTTTTCAATTTTCAATTAAGTAACATTAATTTCCGGTAACTTATAGATCTATTAATTGTAACAGAATCAGAGTTCTGAAGCAGTACGTTAATATAAATATAAACCACATGCCTTTTCATGCTTTACAGCCTACAACGTTCAACAATTGTAAATAACTTACCGCATGCATAGCCCATACTAATATGAACACAACGTACATTAAGATATTAATACTATTAATAAAAATTAAAAAGAAATAAAAGATCTAGCAGAAAAAAATCGAGTTTACTTTTTAAATTTAGAAAATAAATAGAATAACACCTCTGTAATTTAGCTAACATTAATTGAAAAGTAATTTTATCTTTTATAATAATATTAATTAATATACATGATATACATATAAATAAGCTGTTAAAATAAGCTTTAAAAATAACCTAATCAAGATTAAATGATTGAATGATGAATTAAAAGAAGAATAACATTTTAATTCAATATATTCCGTATCTTCATTTCTTTAACAGAAACTAAATCACCTGCTTCAGTTGTTGTATTATTAGTAGTTAATGAAGATTCTTTCTTCTTATTTTCCTTTAATTTTTCATCATTATTATCTTCACTAAATGAAGAATGAATTGATAATGGCGATGATGATAATGATGTTATAATATTTTTCTCTTCATCTTTAATACTGTTATTATTATTATCATCATTATCATCATCATCATCATTATCATTCTTTTGCTTTTCTTTATCCTTCAAAATTTTTTCATCAACTTCTTCTTTCTCTTCTTTAGTTTCATCTTTTTTTGCTTCTTTCTCCTTTTCTTTTTCACCACCATCATCATTATCATCATCCTCTTCATCATGACTACTGTCTCTGCTATTTCTATGACTAATATTACCACTATTATATTTAATAATATCATCTTCTCCAATATAAGGACTAATTTTTCTCCATCTAAATTGAAAAGCATGTAATGTCCTATCTGAAAATCTTGTTGCTATATCTTTCCAACTTAATAATTTATTCCTCTTTAAATCTAATAATCTTTGATCTTCTTCTTCAGACCAAAGTTTATATTTTCTTTTATGTGATTCTTGTTGTTGTAATTGTAATCTTTGTTGATGTTGTAATTGCATATGATGAAATTGTTGTTGTTGATATTGTAACTGTAATTGCTGTTGTTGCTGTTGTTGTTGTTGCTGTTGCTGTTGTTGTTGATATTCAAAACTATTAGGAGGATATTGAATTATAAATTGCGATCCATAATATTGTGGTTGTGGTTGTGCTGGTGGCGGAAATACATGTGTTGATTTTTCAGGTTGAAAAGTAGATTGTGCTATTTGTTGTGGTGATTGTGATTGGGATTGTGTTAATGATTGTGTTTGTTGTCCATATGAATTTCCATTAGTAGATTGATAATATGACTGTTGTTGAGGTGAATTAGTCAATTCTCTTATTTGTCTTTCATTATTAATTGAAGAATAAGGTGATATGAATGATTGCTGTTGTTGTTGTTGCTGCTGTTGCTGTTGTTGAAGAAATCTTTGTGGTTGAGAAGCAATTGATGATTTTTGATAATTCATTCCACTTGCACGATTTCCTTCAAATGCATATGATCCATTAGGTATCATAATAAACCCATTATTTGATTGTTGCTGCTGTTGTGGCTGTTGCTGTTGCTGTTGCTGTTGCTGTTGCTGTTGCTGTTGCTGTTGCTGTTGCTGTTGCTGTTGCTGTTGCTGTTGTTGTTGTTGTTGTTGTTGTTGTTGTTGCTGTGGAGGAAGATACGGGGAGGGTAAAAAAGGTATTGGAGGCTGAGGCATTGCAAACGATTGTTGATATTGTAATTGCGGAGTTACAGATTGTGGTTGTTGTATTTGAATTGGAGTTTGCGATCTTGAAAACACATGAGATGCTGATTGTATTGAAGGTGGAAGCTGCTTATTTGTAGAATGAGGAGGAATCTCATGATTTTGATCTAGTCTATAAAATACATATTGGTTTGACATCGGATTAGGAGATACAATACTTGACATTAAGGCGAAATTATCTTAGAAATATATTGAAATATAAATTTAATATCAAATGACAATTTGATGTTTATTTATTTTCAAATCAAAAATTTTTAGTAAATTTAATTTAACTTTTCTGACAATTTTTAATGAAATTGATGTTTTGATGAAGGAAAGAAGAAGAGAAGAAGGAAAGAAGAAGAGAAGAAGGAAGAGAAGAAAACAAAAGAAAGAAGAAAAAAAGAAAAGAAGGAAAGGAAGGAAGAGAAGAAAATGGCGACGATGAAAAGAAAATGGCGACACAGAGGAGGATAGGAAAAATTCAAGAAATAGAAGATCAAAAGAAGAAAAAGGAGAATAAAGGTACAATTTATATAAAATTTGTGAAAAATGAATCAAACTAACAACATTTGAAGAAAAATGTATTGTCTTTGCTGTACAATGTATTATGCATATATATATCTTGCATCAACGAAGGATCAGAAAAGAAACTGTCGAAAGAATAAGGGAGATCACGGAGCATGACTTTCATAAATTGATTTCGGGGTATTGGGTATTGTCAAGTTTGTAATTGTAGTCTGCCTGTGAAGAAAGTCGCTTGTCAAGAACTGAAAATTTAGTCATCGTTCAAGATTTAACATTACAACTGTAGATAATTTATTAGAGGATATCATCAAAACAACTGTATCGATGTTAATTTATTAGATTACTGTTGTTGGTAGTTGTTATCAATCATGATTATGTAACTTTTATTTGTGATTTGGTGAAGAAACAATCCAATAATGGCCCTAGAAGAAGAAGACCGATACTTGTGCATCGTGCATCGTGCATCATCCATCACATCATATACATTACATCGCAGTTTGCTCAGCCCGACTCTGCTTTGCAACACACATTCATCAATTACAGCGCATGGAGCGAGGGGCAAGTCCACAGCGCGATGGATCCACATCAGAGTTACGCCGAAACGAGAGTCCAGAGTCTACGGCTACAATAAGTGAGTTTTATTAGTGAATCCCGGTTTTTTAATAATTTTGACTCAAAAATTTACGGTGCGATTTGCATTTCATTCTTCCCTTTGTATATATATATATATATATTTCACCGCGAGCTTTTTATTAAGCCGTTAAAAATTAATCAACGAGCGTTAGATTCGAAGTTAGAAATTATACATTATCGGTGTCGGCAATGTCCGTGATAAGTAGATCTTTTACATAATAGTTTTGACATCAAAATTAATACAACTCAAAATGTGATTGTTAATTGAAAATTGAAACACAAATTTATTCATTTAATAACAAAAACTTCTTTCTACTCGGATATATATAAATCATTATTAAGTCTTAGTCTAGGACAACTCCATTTAGACTTGATAATACTATATAGTGAATGCAATTTACACATTTCAGTATTATTAAAAATTTATTGGTGTCAGTGTAATTCTTTTAGATCAATTGTAGATTTCGTATACAATCTTAAGCATTTTTTAACTTTTTAACTATAAACTCAGCAAAAGAAACAAGAATCTCGATAAAAAAACATAAAATAAACATAAGCACAGATGCTTAGGTAGATATATACATTAGTTATTTTTATTCCATTTATACCCTTTATAGTCTTTTGTATACTTCATGAAACAGTTCTATTATTACCAACCTCCAACCTCTATGTTCTACATACTAACACACGATTTTCCATGTCCATTCTACCACATTTCGCTGCTATATTCGTGAATTTATTAGCACATTGGAGTTTACCCCAGTCATTTCTCTAAAAGCTCTATCAATTACATGCTGTTAGAATATTTGAAGATTTGCAATGGCAAATTATAATCCGGCAATTCTGAGAATATTCAAATTCCGGTGAAATTGTCCAAAATTACTTATCGGTGAAATTTGTGGAAGTTGGAATTTTCATCCGTACACCAAGTTCGTAGTTTCGACGAAGTGAAATTTTTATACATAAATTGGAAGTCGTCGAATTAATGCAATTTAGTAGTAAGAATAAAACTTTATAGATATTTTATAAAACATCGCAAAATCCATCTATATATTTAAGGCTATAATAAGGTTTTAAATAATTATAAATCTAAAATTAATATAAATAAGTTTTCTACTGCGAGTAGAAATCTGTTACATGCTAAATAGATAATACTCAATCACGCAAGTCTTCTGTGCATCTGTTTATCGGCAACACCCGAACATTGATGCTTTCGCCTTCCGCCGGTGTGGTTGTGCTGTTGATAGTTGATAGCTTTCCTTCACGCACGTTACGAGTTACTGCAGTTTCGAGTTTCTCCTTATTCCTTATTAGGACTTAGGACTTAGGAATAACACGCACGACCACGTTACAGGCCCCTAACCCCTGACCGGTTACACCCCTATCTAGTATTGATTCTATCAGTTATTCTCGGCATTACTTATGCATCACACATTGCACATTGCACACTGCACATCACACAATTTGCTAATATATATATGCTCGGCATTAATGATGAGTATTATGCATATTATTCAGTTAATTACTTCACACAATAAGACATTAATCAAGGTTTAGGAATTTGCTGTTGATTGTTAATGTGAACGCTCAGCAAAAAACCACAACCACAACCCCAAAGCCGCCGAAGTCAATAGCCTTCCACATTCCCTCGTTTCTATTCTCACGATGCACAATTCACCTGTTTGCTTTGTGAGATCTCTGTTAAGTACAATTAGGAAATTAGTAGAATTCATATGCCGAAATAATAAATTCACGGAAATAGGAAATACTCGCTAATAGCCAAGAATAATATGTCAAGAAATTAATAAGAGAAAAAGTCAAGTAAAATATAATTAATGAGAAATTCATGAGAAAAATATTTTCCAGAATCAATCGTCGAGTTGTCGAGTCGAGTCCATGAAGAAAATGGATGGACTCATAGGGTGACTAAACATCCTTTTCTTAGGAACGTAATTGAAAATAGTTTATTTATAGTTTCATTATATATCGCCTTAATCCACCGAAGATCGTTCCTAGAACTCTTAATCCTAACAATCTCCCATCCCATCCTCTAGATCCACTGCACACTGCACGAGCCGCCTCACAGATTAAAAAAACAGACTTTTGGGATATAAACTGAATAAATTAATTTCACATGATTGATCTTTTGGATTCCAGAATTGAAGCCCGCTAAACATTTTTCGTTTTTCGTTTTTCAACAGGATTATGTTTGATTAAATTTAGAAAATTAAGTTTAAAGTCGTTAATAATAGAAAACCGGAATTATAAACATCTCCCACTCATCGTCTTTTTAAAAATACTTGCACGTTAATCGTTAATCCTAAATAATTTTTAATAAGAATATATATATATATAACAAATTTTTTTTAACTCGATCGTATCCCTGATCCTTTAGACGTTCTAAATTTTCTATCTTTATTATTTTCTTTTAATCACCGAGATAAATTATGGACCTTTAAAGATAGTAGAATATAGTTTCAAACTATGAGCCTTAAGCCTTAGATTCATGAACTATGAACCATGCACTGTGTATATATACTATGAACCACTCTGAATTGTAACGTTTCTTTCATCATTTCTTCATTAGTATTCAGCCTTTCAGATTTGAAGCATCATGCACGTAAACGTCTCATCTATCCGTAAACCATGCCTCTCCTTTCAAAATTCCTTTACAAAAATTTAATTAGACATCAAATACTTAAAGAAAAAAGTTGGTTTAATGAAGAGTTTGTAACTAATAAATATAGGTTATTATCGATGTATATATATATAATATGCATCTATTTGGAAATTTTAAAAATAAAGACTGATTTATATATATATCCAACAATAATAATTATTTATGTATAAATCTATCCAAAACTTCTCGGTAACTCCTCTAAATTGTTCGTATGGCCAATTCTTATTTTTACATTTAATCTAATTTTATTTAATGTAAAATTCCTTCTAATTGACCTGTCAACTGTACATATTTGGTGAATATTTTTTAAATTAACTCCTACGTTCTATGCATTAGTAATTATCAGCCAATATCAGACAATACCTAAACTAATTGATTCATTCTACAATTTCAAAACCTACAAAATGAACCTGATGACTTTCAATCATTTTTTTATCTCGATAAATTCATTTTTCAAGTATTAAATTCAAATTATATTTATCTTAAGTATTAGAACCTCAATTATCTATATTAATGCAAACACTGTTCTACAAGATAGATAGCAAGAATGAATAAATGTGGAATATAAATATATTTTTTACTACCATTATTACTTCCAAAACTAAACTTTATTTACTTAATTTTGGTAGCAATATTTATATATATATACAGCAAACTCTAAAAATACAAACAATATACACAAAAACAACGAAAATATTTCCGTATTATTTAAATTATCAATGATAGATTTATATGATTCGAACTTCATAAAAAAGTGTTTTCCAGATATAATGATTAAGTATAATGGTTCAAGATATGACAATATTAATATTCCTTGATGGTTAATTATTTAAAATATAAACATCAGTTATTTATTTAAGCTTTTAAATGGCTAGTTTATTGAGCCACCTAAATTCTAATAGTCACTAAATCAAAAATTGACAATTTTTACAGATTTCAGAGCTAAAAAAATTAAGGAAATTAAACCATTAAGATACTTTACCTGTTAATAATTTTTATATTAAATTACTAATAACTTAAATTGATTATTTATAAAAAAAGTTTTATTATTATGCCTTTATATTCTAATATTAAATGAATTGATTAAAAATAATTCCATTAAATAGCCTTATTAATATCATAAATTGCTACCTAATTAATTGACATCAGTTATTTTTTTCTTTATTGATTTCACGAACAACAAATTAAGTATCACTAAAATAATAAAGGAAAAAATAAATAATAAAATTAGTCACAACTAAATAGTGTTTTCACTCACAGTTATTGCTTTTAATGAATGTCTGAAAAGAAGTGGTTAAGATGTATAATCATTAAATCCTTTTTTACAGCTTTTGTTTTCACTATCGTCGTGTTATATCAGAAATACCAATACTATGGTCCATATTTTGCAATTCAAACTTTGACAATACTTTATAAATATATACACACATGATTATTTTTAGGAACAATTAACGGAAGCTGTTAATGGCTATGTGAATAGGTGCAGTGTGTAGGTAGTGTAGCAGCGTGTGTGATGAGTGTGTGAGTGTGTGTGTGTGTGTGTGTGACAAGCAACCAGGTCACGTGCCCAAAAATTGATAAAAAGAACAATAAATAAACTAAAAATCATTTTATTAATGTTTTTAATTTTGATACAGTTGTGTTTATGTTTAAGCTGAATAAATAATTAAATGCATCAATATTTTTTTTTTGATGCGTTGTATTTATAAATGGTGTTTGTATATTATATAAATAAATACTTAATGATAGAATAATTGACTATATAGTATGTGATAAAATAAATTTTAAGAGTTTTAGAAGAAAAGACAAATTTGAATGTGAATGTAATGAGTATCTGGTGATATCGATTTAGAGGAATTTTAGTTTGTTAATAAATAAATAAATAAGTAAATGAGTAAATTAATTAATTAATCCCCCATTTATTTCTTTTTATCATCCTTAACTTCTTCTTCTAATACTGGTTCTGGTAATTTGAATTCAGCTGGAGTAGAATCAATACCTGGACCAGCTTGGTCATAAACTGAAGAACCAACACTGAAATTTCTCCATGCTTGAGTTAATTCTAATGGTTCATAAACAACTCTTCTCTTTTCAGTATCATATCTAACTTCAGTATAACCAGTTGTTGGGAAGTCTTTTCTTAACGGATGACCTTCAAAACCATAATCGGTCATAATTCTTCTTAAATCTGGGTGACCTTCAAAAAAGATACCGTACATATCATATGTTTCTCTTTCAAACCAATTAACACCTGGATATAATGGTACAAATGATGGAACTGGTCTAACTTCAGATGTATAAGATTTAATTCTAATTCTGGAATTGAATCTAACTGATAATAAATCATAAACAACATCAAATCTATTTGTTCTATTTGGATAATCTGCCGCAGTAACATCCATACATGCCTTGAATTGTGATGAAGTATGATCTCTTAAGAAAGTTGCAACTTGAGTTAATGCAGATGGTGCACAATACACTATAAGTTCATCTTTCCAAACACTAAATTGTTGAACAAATTTTGGCATACAACCCATAATATAAGTACCAAATTTATGAAGTTCTTCAGTTTGTTCCTTATATTTTTCCTTTGGATTATAAAGTGGAACATCAATTTCTTTAAAATCAGGTCTTGGTAAGTCTCTTGGATTTTCTAAATCATGATATGTTGGTTCAGTAGTTTGTGATGTAGTTGCTGGAATTAAACGTGCAGCTGAAGTTGATACAAATCTGACATTCTTTGCTGCATTGATAGCTAATCTTCTTGCCAACATCTTTAGTAATAGTAATTTGCTGTGAAATGTAAGAATATCAAGGTTTATTTAGTTATCTAATGAATCCATGTATTTATAATTTTAACATTATTCATGTAAGCAAAATAAGATGCTATATTATTCGATCGTGGGTGAGGGGAAAAAAGAGACAAAGCTACTGACACGATATGTGAATGACAGTTTATGCACACTTCACGCTTACGTAACCACATCACGTGACAACAACCAAATATAATAATAAAAATAATACATAAATTCCCCTTGTACATCTCAGGTCTCAGGATATAGATTAATATCCTGAATCTATATAGTTAGTTTACCGGATAAAGTGTAAATAAAACTAAAATAGTCTAAACAAAAGTTCTTTACATACTTAAATCAACCCCTAGGTCTTCCCAGGCTTGCCTGACAGAAACTGCTAACAAACGAACACTACGGCTCTTATCACTTACTCCTATTTGTGTAGCAGAAATTACTCTCTTCTTAAATGGAACAACAACGGGTAAATCAAATAGACACATTCCAAGAAGACATCTTAAAGATTGTTTCTTCAAATTCTTTGAAATTTCCTTTTTACTATTACCTTTTTCTCCTTCTAAATCTCCTTCTTCATTTTCAAGATATGATAAAACAATACCGATAATACTGTTTAAATATGGTTTTAACATTTCTCTACCAGAATCATTAACAGTAACATTACATATAATTTTCACAATTGAAATTATAACAGATTCATCATTATATGATTCAATAGTATTGATTAAACCAGGTAATAAAATTTTAAGATGTGATGTATATAATTCTTCTGGTAAGTATGTAAGAATTAATGGTAATATTAAGTTTATATTAGATGAATTATCTGTATTCTTTTTATGTAAAAGTATTTCTAAAATTCTTTGTTTCCACATATGTCTTAATCTTAAATTTGAAACAGCTAATTTACTAGCACTTCTAATCATCATTAATGTACTTCTCTCTTTTTTATAAGCACATAATAATTCAACATCAATATTTAATCCATTTGATAAATCAATTTCATCTTTTTTAACTAATTTATCCGAAACTTCATTAACTGCAGTAAAAATTATATCAATTGCTTTAGATAATTCTTCAAAATTTAAAGAAAGAAGTAATTCAATAAATGATTCAGCAGCTTGTGAATCACATTTAAGAATTAATCCATATAATGCCCAAACTTTAATTTCTGTTTTATCATATGATGATTCACTAAATATTTTATTAAATTCTATCCATGAAAAATATTTATTAAAAATAACACTTATACCTACTAATATTTGAATTTTAGTTAATTCCGAAATTTTGTTATTTATATCAATATTCAATATTTCAATTAATGTTTTAATTATATCAATTAAATTAATTTTAGATTTTAAATTTACTTCAAGATCTAAACCTTGAATTGCATATAATAAAATTGGAATATGATTATAATTAACAAATTTATTTTTAGATTCAATATTTTCAATATCACCAAATGAAGAAGTAAAATTATCTTTTTCTGAAAAATCAATATCTTTGATATTAAATAAATTTTTAAATATTTTGAAAAATTCTAAAATTAATGATAATGAAATTTCATTATTTAAACCAACAATCATACGACGAATAATTTCACAAATATAACTAATTTTAATTTCATTATTTTCATTATTTTCATTTTCAGTTATTGATGTTTGCTTTAAAATAAAATCAAATAAAATGGGTAAAAATTTCTTTGTAATTGTATTCATATCATATGATAAATCTAATGAAATAAATAATGAAGTTAATGATTGTAATATAATTTCAACAGGTATTTTCGATTCTGTATAATTAGAAACATCATTAGGTAATAAATTAACTAATCTAATTGAAACTATTTGAACTAAAGAAGAAGTTTGTGAAATTTTTATTAAATAATTAAGTAAAATACATTTTTCACGTAATGGAAGTTCTAAAATATTTATTTTTAATAATATATTATTAATTACTTCATTCATAATATCATTTTCACAATTTGAATTTTTAGAAAGTTTACATAATGCAATTAATAATGCGTTTTCTGTTACTGTATTAAAATCTCTTATTGATTGTAAACCATTTTCAATTAATAAATCACCAAGTTTACCAATTAATATAGATCTTTCATTATCAAATAAACCAAATTCTATACCATTTGAAGATGAAATTATAGTAGGTGATAAAATTAAATCTGAAGTTAATTGAATTGCTAAAGTACGTAATGTTGTTTCTAATGAAGAAGAAGACAATGAAGATTGTAATAAGTTTAAAATATCATCACGAAAAGGAATTAATTGTGTAATAAATTTAGAATCAGATGAAAAATATGATAATGCAACTAATAACATTCTCTTATTTTTAATTTGTTCAATCGGTTGTTCAGAAGAGAATAATTGTGTTAATGTTCTTCTTAGAGTTTCGTCATCATCATTATCGACATCATTATATTTAATTGAAGATGGTAAAGAAATAACAGCTAATGTTAGATAAGATTGTAAAAAACGACGATTTCTTTCTGAAAGTATTAAATTTTTAGAAAGATCATCAAAAATTAATAATTTATAATCATCATTTAATCTTGAAGAAACATCTTGAATAGCAATTAATGCTGCATGAAAGATTTGATCAGATTCATTTGATGAATCTTCATAATATTGCATTATAGTAGAAATAGAAACTAATTGAGCTAATTCTTGATTAATTAAAGTATATTTTATAGTATTCCATAAAGATAAAAAGTTTTCTTGAATAATTGAAATTGAATAAATTTTTGAAACAACGCTAATAGTTGTTAAAATATCAAGTTTAACTTGTGATGAAGTAGCTGAATTATATTTTTCTATTAAGTTTGGATAAAGTTCAGCAGCATATAAATCATTTGAAGCTAAAGATGCATTAAGAGAATCTTTTAAAGAATTAACTTGAGTTTCTTGTGCTTCATTTGATGATTTAAAAGCAATTGGATAATATCTGAACATTGTATCAAATAATGGTTGAATATAATTATTTATATCTAAATTTTTTGAAATCTTTTGTAATATTTGAAAAATTAAGAAAAGATTATTTGGATCTTTTTCATTTTGTGATATATGTAGAAAACAATCAATTGCTAAATCATTTGGATAAATTTGAGTTGGAATATATTCAATTTGATAATTAATAATTTTTAATGCTAAAAGCCTAATAGATTGTGGATTTTCCTTTGGATTGTAATTATCAATTAGCTTCTGCATTAATTCAGTACAATTTTCATTGTTGAAATATTTCATTGTGAATAAAGAATATATACAAGATAAGACAAATTTAATAACTGGTTTATCCAAAAGTTTTGAATATAAAAATGCCATTAAAACTTCTATATCTTTTGGAAAAAGTTTTGTTGAAGAAATTTTAGTTAAAACTTGAGAAAGTAATGTAAAAGTAGAAATTCTAATTGTATCATTAGTTGAAGTTATATACATCTGTAATGCTTGGATAAAATTTAGCAAAGTTAATTGATTGTTTTGTAATAAATCTACTAAATTTGTTACGGCTTCTTGTTGGACTTTTGGATCAGTAGAAGCCATAAACTCGTTGATACATTCTTTATGTGACGACATTCTTGTTAGAATGACAGAGTGGCAGAGTGGTAGGGGCTAAAATAAGAAGAGAAGAAAGAAAGATGAAAAGATATAGAAGGCAAGAGGAAGAAAGGAGCTTTTGTTGAAAATTGAAAGCTATCGAAGAAACATGGACCAAATAGAGAAAACGATCCGGCGCTCGTTTTATTACGGTAACGAGTAATAAGTAATAAGCGACATAGCATTACTAAGGTTTGGAACAACATGCATTACCATTATATATGTGTGTATACAAGATATATACAAAGTACAAAGAAAGAGAGAAAGAAAGATATACTAGAAATGATAATAATGATTATGATAATAAGAATGATAATAATACAAACAGCATGGCTATTTGAGTATGGCTGATAGGAGATGCCGATAAATAAAAAAAGAAATCCGAACCAGTGACATAAATAAATGAAAAATACAGAGGTGAAGAAGATTATGTATATATAACTTAAAATTTTCTTGTTTTATAGTTAAATATTCATCAAGAATGTAGTTAGAAATAATTGTAGATGATTTTTATTGAAATTGTAATAACGGGAATTTAATTTAAGCTGCAGCCTTATTTTTCTTACCAAAAGAGAAGAATTTCTTCTTCTTTTGTTCAGTAACTTTTGGAGCAGGTGCAGTATAAACAGCTTGCTCAACATAAGGTTGATTAGATCTGTTATTGGTATAAATAGGTTGACCATATTCATCATATTGAACTTGTTGACCAGTATAACCATTACTTAATGGGAAATCATCCCTTACTTTCCAACCAAGGTTATGAGATTCCAGCTGTTCTTGATAGATTGGATCACCAGTAATACAATATTCAAAACCACGAATTGTATCTAAAGGTCTTTCATCTCTTGATCTAGTTGGATTTGAAATATCTGGATTAACGATTTTATTACCAAAAATATCATTCAATACACCATTACCAATAGAAGAAGTTCTATTATGCATATTTGCTTCTTCAAAAGGTTGAGCTTCGTTAACTGCATCTAAAATAGGATCATGAAGATTTTGTGAACGTGTTTTCATACGTCTTTCATCATCATCTGTTATTTTAATATCATTACCTTTAGATCCGGATCTGCCATGATTCTTTTCATCTGAATTATTCTTTTTACCAAATAAACCCATAATTAGTGTGTGTATATATGTGTGTCTGTATTGGGATCAGTAAAGTAAACGAAACTCGTGTACAGGAGATAGTATCAGAGTGGTGTATTGTATTGTATTTTATTGTGTGCGTTCTTCTACTGAATCAACAATCAACAACGCAAAACAAACAAAGCCAGAAAATAGAAAACAGAAATTCAATCAAATTTAATTTTAATTTTAGCAACCGACAGGAGAAAAAATTTGAAAAAAAGACGCGTCGATTGATGCAAGCACAACAAGCTAAGACTGTCGTACCACGACAAGATGAATGTTGCGGTGGGAGGTGCGGTGTGCGCGTTTCTCAATTTCCTAATAGGGAAGTTATTGCTTTGTTTAGAAATCACCCAATTAGGAAAAGTAAGTGTGTGCTTAAGATTTGCAACTTGAAACTTGAAACTCTCTATTCAAATCTATTTTGTCACATTAATAATGTCTTTGCAGATTAGAACACCAGACGTATGTATTTTGCCATCACGTTATACCGTGTCTTTTGAAGAACCACTCATATTATTCATATATATAATATTATTATATATATATATTTTTTCACTTCTTACATGTTATAAAATAGATATCTTTCAAATCAATGCTGATTAATGATAAAAGGAATACAGACAATCTACGATTTGGTAATGATGCTGCACAAAATAATTTTATACATGCAACTACTAGTTCAACAAATAATTTAAGTTCTCCAAAGACAAGTTTTCAGGTATATGATAAAAATAATAGTAGTATTGTATTTTCTAGAAGTAGTATGTCAACTCAGACCACTATCATGTCAACTATTAGCTCTAATTCTAATTCAGCTTCTAATTCTAATTTTAATTCAAATATAACACTTTCTTCTTCAATATCTTCTTCAAATGAAACTTTATCTGAAAAAATAGAAGATTTAGAATCCAATATAGTAGATTATGTTCATAATCCACAAAGAAACTCTATTACTCCAACAATAAGAACGGGTAAATACTTTGATAATGCTAATTCAAGTAAGTATTCAATTTATTCTTGTAAGAAAACATCAATTACAAGCGTGCCTAAAAATAACATAGTATTAATTAATAATGTACCATATCCCGTTCAAATACAATTTCCTGGAAAAATTTCCAATAGGAAATCAAATAATTTACTTACTTCACTTGATAAGACTGAAAATAAAGAAAATATAAAAGTAACCAATGGACAATATTTTAAATCTTCAAATTTTATTTCCGATTATAACTCAAGTAATTCTGTTATTGAACCATCATATCATTGCCCAATTAAATCTAATATAGAGTCGTCTAAATCTGCCAATTCAGAGAAAATATTGTGCTCAACAGACCCATATGATACTTTATTACAATTGATACAATTTTACATGGATTAAATAAGATATATGTTTCATTTTCTTGACCGATCTCAGTTTTACTTTACTCATTTTATTATAGATTTTTAATATATAAACATACTTAGCATTCATTTTATTTTTGGTTTTAGTTTCACATTCACATTCACATTCACATTCACATCCTTATTACATTTTACGCTTCTTTATTATTTAATATACTTTCCTACACTTTAATCCATATTATCTCTTATTTATATCAAGTAAAAATTAGAACTAATTCTTTTGCAGATATATATAATGTGCAATTGTACATTGTAGATACTTACAAATATCTTTTTTAATAATATTACACAATTAATTAACATAATGTCACAAAACATAATTATTTTAAGTATTTTCTTCTTTATTCCATTATAATGCTTAACCCAGGATCTTCATAACTTTGTTCACACTCAAGAGATACCAGTCCTTCATTATCATTATCATTATTATATTCATCCGTACTTGGTAATGGATTTTCATTATTGGAATTATCATATAAGGTTATAGTTCGATCATCCAGCTGAATTTTTTCAACTTGTAGTCTTCTACCAATAGAATGGGTAGAACTATCAGATTTCTTTCTGACTAAATGCTTCCAGACATGCTGCGATGTAGTCATTGATTTTGCACAACGTCCATAACTGTTACTATGATTCAATGCTTGTTTACCAGACAAAGTTGCCAACATATTTTCTGCAATTTTCCCTTTAAACAGTGAATCTTTTTGTTGTTCATCATCATCATTATTATAATAATCATCAAATGAACTTCCATAATCATCATAATCATAATCAAAATCTTCGGGAATCTGATTAACTTCATCCAATGCACTTGCATTTTCCCAAATTGAATCTTGAAAATCTTTACCATTCTCTTCATCTGAATTTACATCATGAACATCAATAGTTTCATAATTACTTTTAAATGAATCTTCCCTATTTTCAAGATTACTTGATAACTGATGAAATTTAATAGAACGATGTCTTTGTAATTTGGCACTTGGTATATGATGTATATGAATATCATCATTACGCGGTTTTTTAATGATTAATTCTGAATTGTTATTTCTATTCAACATCTCTAAAATTGCATTCGATGATGCTTCATCCTTTTCTTTTTGTTCAATTTTTGTTGTTAATACAGATGCACTTTCTGTTTTCAAAATTGTGCTATCTTTAATTTTATATTCATTAGTCTTTGAAAGTAATTTCAATGGTTCATCATCTTTTTTTAAATCATTCAATTTTAAATTTTTAATTTGATTATTATCATATATTATATCATCTCTATCATCTTTATGATCATTTTTTGAATTAAACTTACTATCATCTAATTCTAAACCTGTAGCTTTTGGAGGTTCATACTCATCATCTGTCAGTTCTAGGTCCCTATTTATAGGATTATAATATTCATCATTCAGTTCCAAACCTAAACCAGCTGGCCTAGAGTCTTCAAGACCAAACAAATCCCTATTGAACAATGCATCAGTATCATCTTCAGCTTCATAGTCATTATAATTAACATCGTCATCGAGACTATCTGTAACTTTATTATTTAAACATACATCAAGTAAATCAATTTCAAAATCTTGAGAAGTTCCAATAAATTCTTTAAATTTAATTCTATCAATTTTATCATCATTTTTTGCCCTTTCTAATTCTATTTGCTCATTAGATTTGTAAAATCTGAAAGAAGGTGTTCTATTTGGTAAAAATGAAAATTGTGATCCTTGTGAATGATGCGAAGAAATAGAATCTGAATCTGACTCAGATCTTATATTGGTTTTATTTCGATTTTCTTCTAATTGATTATCATTATTTGATACAATAGAAAAAGGTTCTGCTAATTTCAGTATTGGATTATCATTATTAGGCGCACATGGTGAAGGTAATGGATGGCTAGGTTCAATTAAATCTTTCACATTTATTTGTAACTTTGATCTCAGTTCAGTAAAACAGTTTGATGTATTCATATTATTCATATTATTCATATTATTCATATTATTCATATTATTATTATTATTATTATTATTATTATTATTATTATTATTATTATTATTATTATTATTATTATTATTATTATTATTATATATAGATGTTTCTGAAGAGGAAATAACTTTATCAATAGTTGATGCTCTACTTACACTGCTTATACTAATATCTTTATTAAGACTCAAACTGATATTGCTTTCACTATTATTATTAGTATTATTAGTATCAATTCTAGATGGTGATTTAAGTGCATGAGTATTCATATTAATTGATGGCGTTTCAACTTTACCAACTTTCATGCTCTCAACTAAAGATCTTGGACTTGTATCACTTGTCCAATCATGTAAATATGTACCTCTAATAGTTGTATTTGGAGGTACCCATTCTTTTGAAAATGAATAATGATCATTCATATTTGGAGTTGCTAGAGTTATTTGTGATTCTTTATCTCCAATAGTTGAAACTGAACCATTTACACCTAATGCAAATATTGCCTTTGTAGGTGAAACATTCTTGCTAGATGGTTTAGATACTGTTGTACTCCTGAATATATTGAACTGTGGAGATGAGTTTACAGAAGTAAATTTTTGAGGTGTTGGAAGTGGAACTATAAATGATTTTGATGATGTATCTTGATCTAACTGTTCTTCAAATGCATTGTAATGATTATAATAATTATGCTTTGTATCGTTTATATCGTTATTTGTTGAAGGTAATAAACTACCAAGAGATCGTTTCTTTCTTGGAACTTTTATTTTAATGTCTGATAACTTAGTAAAATTTGAACTTTCGTTATTTCCAAATTCGAGATAATTTGAACTATCTTTTTCTTTGTATCCACTTTCATCTTTCTTGTAGTCTGGCCAAACTCTCAAATCTGTCAATGAACCTTTATTTTTAAGGAAATTCTTTATCGTATTGAAAGTTTGTTTTGAAGGTGATTTATTGGTAGAGCCATGTGCCACACCAGAGTTAGAATTGTTAACATTATTGACATTATGTGACTTTATTGTGGGTAGAAGTCGTGTTGTCTCAGACATTCTTGAAGTGAAAGATTTTATTTCTTAATATCTCTATTATTAGAAACTTATCAAGCAGTATATTTATTTGTGGAATATTTTTTTATAATACCTATATTCAGTTAAAGCTCTATTTTTGAAACTGTATTAATATCTCAAATTACTTGAAAAGCAACTAAAAGTTGAATTAGGCGTATTACTTTTAGTCAAAACGATTAAAAAATTCCTACAACAGTGCCAATACAAAGACTGTAATTTTGTCTTACTTACCTTCCCTGACGACCAGGCCTCTATCATAATCACCAGGGGAAAAATTCAGCCTTTCAAGTCTCAAGCACCGAGCACCGAACCGTCGTGGAGGATCGAGAATTTTCTGTTGCAATTTCTGCTTTGGCTTTACTATCTACTTTTTACTATTCACTATTTACTATTTACTTTTTATTAATTTTTTTTACTTTTACTGATTGATTGGTGTATATAAAACAAGAAAAGGAAGAAATGATTTAGTAGGAAAAATGGAAATGGAAGGAAATTAAAAAGAAAGATAAACTAGATAATATGAAAATGTCATTAATTAAACTGAATAAATATATGTAGAGGGAAAAAAAAGCCAACTTTTCTGTTTCTTTTTTCCACTTTCTATTTCTTTTTTAACATAATTTGATAACCTCCTAAACTTAGCTTTTCGTTACGTTCAAGGATGGAGTTAACACGATCAGTTAAACCCCGTACAATTCCACTCATACCATCTTCTCTCTTTTCAAAAATAACGGTTTTACTACCATCTTCATTGAATTTCAAGTAACCTCTAATTTCTTCACGGTAAATTAAACTACCAATGGTATTACAAATAATAGATTCTTCAACTCCGAATCTAGTTGCTAATTTCCTTACGGAATAGTTTCTGACAATACCAGAGTTGACATATGTCCAAGTTTTTAATGCTTGAACCTTACATGAATTAATTAACATATCATTTAGTAATTCCAAACCAGATTTACCATCAGCATTGGTGACAGAAACACCCGGCATCATGTTCCATACACGTAAGTCAACTAAAATCTTAGAAGCAGATTTCCAGTTAAATTTAACTAAAAAGTCATAAGCTTCGAATACACTATCTCTAGTTTCTTCAGCAGGACCTTGGAAATATTGTCTTTGTGTATATTCAAGAATACGTTTAAATGATCTTGAAATGTTTTTCTTTGAATTTTGTGCTAAAGATTGTGCTTCTTGATTAGAATATGCAATTGCACCTGGAGTTGAACCTTGATAAGCTTGTAATGCCATTAGTGGAACTTCGAATAATAATGAGGCAATGTAATAAGCAGCATCAATTAATTCAATATTGATATGCATATGGAACGGCACATACTTACCTCTTTCATTTGCATTTGCATCAGTTGAGTTGTGATTATTGTTGTTAAAGTAAATTCTACCTTGACCTAACAATTCTCTGGTATGTGGACTTGTAACAACTTCGTTTAAAATAGTTTGAGCTTCTTCAAGTAAACCTGAACGGAACGCAGCAAGACCTAACTGAACAATTGCACGGTTAAATAAAACTTGAACACCAGGTTCAGATGTATGAATTGTGGTTTGAACATGAGTTAAATGTAAGATATCACGAGCACGGAAAAATTGACTTGATGTTGCATAGTAGTATGCTTGCATTAATGCAGCACGCTTACGGTAAACAGAAGAAGAAACACCTGTTGAATATTGATAAAGGTGAGAACATAATTGATCCATTAATGAATTAGTTTGAGTGATATTTGAAGAATCAGTTGCTTCAGAAATTGTAATCTTTGGAATTTGTGATTCATTTAATGCAAGTGATTTCCATGCATTAAGTTCAGATAAAACAATTAATTGAACTGGCTTATAATAAACACTTTCAAGTCTCTTTATGATAATACGGCATAATTGATCACCTTCTAATTCACCATATGAAGCTGAAGGAATAATACGGGTTAAGTAATCTTGAGCTCTAACAATGATTGAGTAGAATTTAGAATCATCCTTTAATAATGAAATGTATTCAGAAGAGTTTGGATCAAGGTGAAGTAAGTGAGAAGTTAATTCATCAGAAAGTCTTTCAACAAACGCAGTAATAGAACCAACAATTAAATGCTTACCTTCAGCATTAGCCGCTGGTGGAGTAGTTATATCATCATTTGCTGGTGCAACTTCAGTAATAATGTAAGTTGGATCATCATCAAGAATATCCATAAGTTTAACAAGATCGGTAAACAGAATGTTCCATTCCTTACTTGAAATAAATTGTTCCTTAGAATGTAATTCAAAACGTAATGAAATAATTAAGTTTAAAAGTATAATCTTTTCATAGGTAGTTTGTGAAATATTCAATAAGTTATTAAGAGTGGATAAATGTTCTTTGAGATCAACACCCTTCTTACCACGAGTTTCGATAATATTTTGAACAATAGAAAATAAGTTATCAATTGAAACGATCAATTCCTTATTTTCAGAATCAGAACCTTCATCAGCAAAGTCAGCTTCATCTTTGATTGCTTCATAAGCTTCAGGATCTTGCTTGTAAATATCAACTTGTTCTCTATATGTCTTTGCTTCTCTCTTAACCTTTTGTTTAATAATATTTAAACTCTTACTTTCACTTGCATTTAATTTCTTACCACTTCCTTCATCAGGGTTAGAATTTGCTTCTTTTAAAATTGCATCTTCTAAAACAGCAATTGCTTTAATGTAAGATCTTGGGATTGAGATATGGTATTGATTGTGCTTGTATGCTAACTTATATAATTTATCAAATTCAGTTGCAATACCAACCCACTCTTCAACCATTGAAAAGTTTTCAATTGTGTTGGTTATTTCTGCAATTTCATCTAAATATTTATCCTTTGCACTTCTAACAACTTTCTTTTCATCTTCATCATCTGAATCATCACCACTTTTACTCTTGAGAAAGTTATCCTTAAGGAAGTAGTTACGACCCTTTGGAGCAGAGTCAGAATCAGAATCAGAATCGGAATCAGAATCAGAATTATCCCATTCATCATCGTCATCTTCATCATCACCATCATCTTCATCATTATCATCCTTTAAAAATGCTGATTTCTTGGTATCATCTTCAGATTCTGACATGGTTTCATCTCCACTGTCATCGCTATCACCAGTAATAAGTAATTTATCACCTGATAATTTTTCATGTTGTTTTAAATAACGTTCATCATCTGAATAGTATAATGTGTCTTCATCAGAAGATGACTCTGAATCATAGGAAGAGTAGAAGAAGGTAGACATGTTTGTGATGGCCTATCTAGTACTCTATCTTTGTGTTATACACTGTCTGTCTAAAGGGAGAAGATATATAAAAGTTCAAAACAGAAATGTATCAAACAGTGGCCAAACTAATCATTGAAATGTCTCCTTTACTGAAACTTCACCAGACTCGACACAACACGCAAATTTTTATTCCACTGTGAAAGATGAAAGACTGAAAAATTTAGAAAAAAATTCACAGAAGAGAAATAAATAAAAAATTGGAAAAACACCCGTGCACGACGCGACGATCGACTTTTTTTTTAAGAAAAAACAAAAATGAAAAATGATAAATTAGATATACGGAGTTGGAAGCTTACAAGTTACAAACTATATATTTCAATGTTTAATATAGATATCACATATTCCAGATTAAGAAATTTACTTTTGGTTTTTTTTAAGGAACAATATAAACAATAAATAGACGTAATTACAAAAGAAAACAGAAAATTATTAGTGATGTTAGCTAAACAGAGAGACAAGACAAGACAAGACAAGACACGATGACTAGCTCTAGTTCTTGAGACGTAACCCGCTTCCGATACCACCAATTTCACTTACAAGAGTAACATTACATATCTTACCTCTCCATGATTTACCATAACCAACACCGAGAACCTTTTCACGTACAATTTCTTCACCTTTGTAGATAGGAACAAAATCACCAGCACAAATTTCCCATTCAGTAAATGGATCAAAGTCAATCGCAATAGCATCAGTTGCAATATTTTCAGATTTTGCTTGAATTTTCTTAGCTTGTTCAGCTCTAGCACCACTTGACATAATCTTCAAAAATTCAGTAGCAAAGTATGAAGCATAATGATAATTTTTTGCTTTGAAAGATTGTGTCATAGCAACTTGTAATGCATTCAGACGATGAGCTGGCTGTAAATTAACATGTGTGAAATATGCTGCAAGTTCTAAATTTCTTTTAATTTCAGTAGCTGGCAATGCACGTCTTGCAAGTTCAATTTGTAAACCAATAATATATTCTTTACAGATGTTTAAGACTTCATTACATTTACTTGTTTCATCATCAGTACTTAATGATAAAGTAGCAACTATGTAAACAATCTTTCTAAAAACACCAATAGAACTTTCTAATTGATTAGCTTTAAATAATTTAAAACCTTCTTGTACTAGATCTTCTAATTCATCAAAACCTGGAACTAAACCTAATATTTTATCATCATTAAGTTTATCAGGATCAGAAATATAGACACTTAAATTACTGTTAGGTTCTTCATCAAAAGTTGAAACATTCAACTTAGATGCAGTATAAACTTCCATAAAACGCTCTCTAAATGGTTCAAAATTTTTAATACCCGCTTGTTTGTTCAACATACTTGCAGCAGTTTCAAATTTACCAGCTGCAATATACGCACCCGGAGTTTTAGCATTCTTAACCCAAGTTTTCAATTCCTTTGGTAATTTAGAAACATCAGTATTAGTTTCTTCTTCTTCTTCTTCACCTAAATCAACATCTAAATCTTCATCACCTAAATCCCAAGCATCTTCATCATTAATAACATCATCATCAATATATTCATTATCATCAATATCTTCATCAATAAAATCATTAGCTTTTTCAGTATTTGCAACTTCCTTATCTTCTAATTGTAAATCTTCAAGGTTACCTGAAATTGCTTGTTCAAAGAATGATAATTTAGCAGCACTTAATGGCCAATTCTTTGATTGTAATTTGTTAATTGGTTTTAAAACTTCAGTTGGTTTTGTAGAAAAATTCTTTGGTAAAGAAATAATACTTGAATCAACACCTGCATCTTCTAAAATTTTTGCAGCAATATCATCAAGACCATTAGTTTTAGCAGTTGCATAAGCTAATGGTGTTAAACCTGAATGTAAGAAAGTTTGAATTTTACGTTCAACATCAGCTAAATAAATAGAATTAGTGAATAAAGAACCTATATCTTCACGCTTAGCTGCAATATCTGCCATTTTGGATAATTTACTAGTTTCACCAGTAGTTAAATATAAAAATGATAATTTATCAAGTAAATGAAGTTGTTGATAAACTAATTCAACAATTTCAATATTACCTTGTAATAAAGCAGCTTTACCTAATTTTAGCCAAACAGGTTTAGAATTAATCTTTTTAGCTTCAGTTAATGCAACATTTAAGTCATAACATTCAACAGATAAATCAAATCTAGTTTCAGGATCTTGAACAAATTGTAATGCAATTTCTGGATAACCACTCTTTTCTAAATAAGCAATAATATTTTCACCAACTAAATTAGAGTTTTTAATAATTCTAAGAACTTCGTTAAACTTTTTGTTAATCAATGCCTTTTTAAATCTATATTCAGTTGGATCGATTTCAAGGCATTCAACCTCACCATTTCTATTTAAACAAAAACAATTGTTGTTATGAACTTTAGTGATATACATGGTATTTTCTAATGTCTTAATAGTACCTTTATCACCATTTAATAAAACATATTTAATATGATTCAAAGTAGAATAAATCAAAACACCGGTATCATCCCAGGCAGCAGATTTGATTCTAATCGTTTCATGCATTGACATAACAGTTTCAAATTTCTTATTTACAATAACAATAGTATGTTTAGATAAAAGTGCCATATAGTTATTATCATTAGACCAAGTAACATATTTTGCATTATTCATTTTTAATAATCCAAGTTCTTTCTTTTGTTGAACATCATATAAAATAACACTTGCTGGTTTTAATAAAAGAATACAACCTGGAGTAGCTGCAATGATATCTTTAACATCTTCATCTAATAAAATTGTTTTAGTAACGTTATTATTAAGATCATGAACATTTAATTTATGAGAGGATTTAATAAATGTAACAAATCTATTTCTTGCAATAAAATATGCAGCATTTGCCTTTCCTTCACCTTTAACAGATGGTTCTAAAGCACCTACAATTTCTTTTGGTAAATTGAAATAAGAATAAACACCATTATCATTATCACCAGATTGAATTAACATTGAATTTTCTGATGCGTTATAAGAAATATTTTTAATTTTATTCCAAGCTAAAGCAATTTTTTTCAATGATAATAAAGGTAATGAAGAAGCTTTAGAATTAAAGTTATATTTTTGAACTTGATTATCATTATTAATAAAAAATAATTCTTGAGCTTGATTTAAAGTCGATGCTGGTCTTTCTCTATCTAATTTGAAAACCATAACACCAGAATCATGACACGCAGCAAATAAATTAATATTTGGATGAGCAACAATCATCCAGAAACGATCATTTTCTCTCTTAAATTGTTTGACAGGAGATCTAGAATTTAAATCCCAAGTTCTAATAGTTTTATCTTCACCAACAGAAATAATTAAATCTTCAGATGGATGAAATAAAACACATGGAACATTATTTGTATGACCTCTACAACCATCAACTTCCCATGCTCTAGTTTCACTCATTCTCCATAATTTAACAGCACGATCATCACCACCTGAGACAATTAACGGTAAATCAGGATGGAAAGAAGCCCAATTTACACCTTTATCATGTCCTTCTAAAACATATTTAACAACTGCATCAGTATTACCAAAGATATCTTGTTGAGGAGGTTGATTTCTATTAAATTGATCAAATTGATTCATAGCTGGATGACCACTAAATTGATTATTACCTGATGGAGCAGAATGTTTTTTAATTAAACCAGATATATCCCAAACTCTAACAGTTTGATCTAATGAAGCAGATACAATAAGATCTTGTTTTGGGTGAAATTGAGCGCACATGACATAATGATTATGACCAGTAAGACAAGCAATTTCTTTTCTATTTTGCCAATTCCAAATTCTAATTGTTTGATCATCAGATGCAGAAATAATCCAAGGTAATTCATGATGGAAAAATACAGTTCTAACATAATCCATATGTCCAGTTAATGTAAACATACATTTTCTAGTTTGTGTCGACCAAACTTTAATAGTATAATCGTCACCACCAGACACAAAGATTGGTTGAGTTGGATGGAAATTAACACATCTAACAGGACCATCATGATCTTCAAAACGATCAATTAATGTACCCATTCTATAATCCCAAAGTTGAATAGTGGAGGAATGTAAAGAAACAAGAAGCCATGGTCTTCTAGGATGGAAAGCAACACCCTTTGCCCTAGAAGACTTAGATTCAAACTATAATAATATAATTGACAAATTAATGAATGATTCTGATGTTAGTATTTGTATTTTTAGTAATTAAATCAAAAAATAACAAGAATGATTAGTCAATGCTATTTGTTATATTATCATTGAATGGATGTTTAACATACCTTAGTAAGCATCTTCATCTTGAGAAGTGTATATAGATAAAGAAGGGGAAGTCAAGAGTACGATTAATCAAATAACAAGTTAACACCATTCACAACATAGCTTTGTTCAAAGCAAACAAACAAACAAACAACACGTAGTGTTGAAATTGGAAATGCAAAAGCCAGTGCTCGACAGGCTCAGAATCGAGATTTGTGTGAGTGTTAAGTGTTAAGTGCTAATTGAAACTTGAGCGAGAAAAAGGAAACAGGGGCCTCTGCGATTTACGATTTCTGATTTTTGCAGCATTTGGGCTTACGTCAGCACGCTATATTACATTACATTACATTATTCGATATAGTTACACATAAACATCAACCAAGACGTGTTCTTTTAGTCTCAGGCTCCAGCACATCCTCCTCTTGTTTCAAAGATGCTAGAGATTTCATCCAATTATCTAATTTTTCAAGGAAATCATCAACATTTCCAATAATTTCATTAGGAATCGCATGTTTAATCTTTAAAATAGCATTCTTTTCACATTTATTTTCAGGATTACTATTAACATAAATCCATTGATCTTTTAAAAATGATACTAAATTTTGATAACAATTTAATTTAAAACTTGTTTCAATTTTAATATTATTCATGAGATAATATGCAATTAACCAAATAAATTTGACAAAATTTGGAAATTTAAATTGATCATTAACTTTAGTTGCAATTTCAATTTTATATGTCTCTAAATGATTTCCTAAACTAAGCAAATTAAGATAATTACCACCAATTACAATACTATCTTCTTTTGTATAAACAGCATGAATCCACATACTTGGTAATAAAAGTAAATCACCAGGTAAAATATCAACAACAAATCCATTATTTAAATAAGCATTAGGTATATTATTATTTCCATTTAATTTTGCAATATCTTTTACATTTAATTGTTTAAATAATGATGGTAACCAAATTGAATTTTGATCATCTGATAAACACCATTTTTTATAAGTATCTAAATTTCTTTTAATTGGCGGAATTAAAATAAATTGTTTATGTCCTGATAAAAGTGAATAATATACAGAAGTTCCAGCAAAATCAATATGAAAATCTGTATATGAACCAGCAATTGACATTAAAATATATTTCCTAACTTTTGGTGGAAATACATTATTTGATTCTAATAAGTCTGATAATTTATTATCTTTTTGAAAAAGTTTAAGAACAATATCTATATCTGATACAACTTTAGGTATTATAATTTCTTCACCTAATTTTGTATCACTAATTTCTAAACTAATAACATTTCTAATTCGATCACGTAAATTTTTATCTTGTTTAAAATATTCACACCAACGTTTCATATCCCATCTTGGTGAATTATTTTGAGTCATTACATCCATAACTGGAACTTTTTTATTAGCTCCAATTTTACTTGTAACTTCATCAATGTTATATTTTGGTATATTCATTGTTAATTTTATTTTTGAATTGTAAGTTTCATTAACTTTTGGATTTGCACCTCTAATAAGTATTGGTTTGAGTAATTTTGTATCATTAATAATTTTTTTTAATTGAAAATCTGTTAATTCTCCATTTGAATCAAAATATTTTTTAGAATTTTCATCATTCCCATCAATTAAACAAATTAATTCATTAAGTGGTTTACCATCAGAATTGAAATTTTCAAAATGATCAATATGTGGATGTCTATTTAGCTCTTGAATAGTATGTGATTCATTCAATGCTGCATAATCTATTCTTTTATGAGATCGGCCAGATCGACGCACTTGTGTATCTGTCATTATCCCAATTGATACAGAAATGGATTATATTTTAAAATGAAGTATTATATTTAAATATCTACATATACATAGATAGTAGTCTATTTCAAAGATGATTCATTGTTTATAGACAGTCTTTTAATACTCATAATAGATCAGTGCAATAAAAATTTAGTTTTTTGCACGCGTCGATCGACGCAGAAATGCGTATCTTTTCGAACCTCCAATAATCAATAATTTTGCTGAAAAAAGTCTCAGTTTTCAATGCATTTAACTGAAGTCATGAGAAGTGGGAAGTTAAATGAATGAATTTATGGTGAAATTGTTGTCCAATCATTGACTAAACCACTAAAGAGGATATTTTACATCAATCCATCACATATAAATATGTTTAAGAGAAGTATACATACCACATCTAAAATACTTCAATCATCTTCTAACAAGGGTGCATTTGGAAATGCAATGGATGCATTTAGAGCTGCAACTGAATTGCAAAAATCACAACCAACAAAGACAACTATTGACGATAGATTTATTCCAAATTTTAATAATAAGACAACATATGACCCATTTGATTTTTCTATTTCTTCTCAAAGATATCAAAATAAAGTTTATAAAACTCAACTTGGACAAAGGATGAAATCATCATCATTTAATACAGTTGAAATTAATCCAACTGATTTTTACGTTTTACCACATTTATTAAGTAGTTATGTTAATGTTTCTGGTCAAATATTACACAGATCTGTTACTGGTTTATCACCAAAAAAGCAAAAGCAAATGGCAAAAGCTATCAGAAGAGCTAGAGCTTTTGGTTTAATGAGTTCTGTTGCTAAAGATGTTAGTACATTCCCAAAGAGAGGTTCATCATTATAGATTATTTACTAATGTATAAATTGTTCTTTTCTTCTTGTATATATATATATATAAACGCACTTTAAATTTAAATTTAAATTTTGATTTAAATACCTTTAAGAACTACATAAACATCAGTTCCATATCCCCAAACAGTATGTAATTTAATATCACCACCAAATAATCTACAATATGTTAAACTTAATGGTAACCCATATCCCATCCCTGCAATTATATTATCACCAACAAGTGTATCTGCACCTTCATTATTACCAATTTCACTTCCACTACTTGTTCCAAAACCTAAATCATGAGCTGCACCAAGTTCAACATCTTTTCCTGATCTAGTAGAAATTATTTCATTATTATTTGAAGATGAAGATTTTGAATTATTTACAGTTGTAAATGAATATTCCCATAATTTTTCTAAAACATGTGATTTAATTCCACCACCAACATCACTGATTTTAATTTGTAAAGTAGGAGTTTTATTTTTAAAATTTGATTTATCTAATATAATTAAAATTTTAACTGGAATATTTTTATTATTTTCAATTACTGCCCTTGCAGAATTTTTTAAAATTTCATTAAGTACATATTCTATATGATTCCCGATATATGGGAAAATTATTTTTGAATGATTTTTTAAATTTTTTAAATTTATATTTTCTTCAATATGATAATTTCCAAATTTATCAATTATTCTAGTATTTACAATAACTTCAAATTTTTCATAATATTTTAAATTTGATAAATCATTAACAAATTCAATACTTCTTGTTAAAACATCAAGCACATTTAAGTTTTTATCTAATATACCATTAGATTTTGGATTTTCGAAAAGTAATATAAAATTATTTGCTATTAATCTCATTAAAACTCTTTCACTTAAATGTTCATCCAAAAATTGCTTTTCAGAAAATCCTGCAAAAAATGTTTCGTCACTTGTATCATCAAAAGAACTATTTGTTGTTACAAAAGTTGATTTTGCTTCATGAATTCCATCTCTAAGATCAATTACATTATCAGTATGCATTTCCATTATATCATGTAATACTTTTACAAATTCTAAATTTTGTTCATTTGAATTTAAAAATTTGAAATTTATAATATTTTTAAATATATTTTCTTCATTAAGATTCGAATATTTTGAAATAAATCCAATTAATTCATTATAACTATTTAAATAAGCATCCCAAATTTTAGCCATATGTGGATTCATTAACATTATAAATGAAAGTGAACTTAACCTTTCAAGTCTTTTAGCTAATAAAATTAAAAGACAACGTAATGTATCTTCTGCATTTGAATTTAAGTTATTATTATTATCATTATTACTTTTTAAAGTTTTTTGAAAATCTGGTAGTGATTGAATTGAAAGATTTTTAATTAATTTATTCATTGTAAGTCGTAGATCATGTTGATGTGTTGATGGAGCTAATATTGATGATGATGTTGATGATGTTTTAACATTTGATGCTGTCGAAGATTGTCGGACAACAATTTTTTTTATAAGACATCTTGATAGAGGTTTGTATCTAGTAAACATTGTAATAACCGGTATTATATATGTAGATTTAAATATACTATTATGTTTTAGAAAAAGAAAAAGACGACAAAAGAGTATGAGTCAATTCTAGTATGTGATATAGCTGATAGTGTGACAACAATGGCATAGGCTCTCTTTAATACGGGGCAGTGCTACAAATTAATGTGAGTGCGAGTGTACTTAATATTATAGGTGTCAGGGTATATAGAGGATAACGACGAGAAATGACAACTGATAAGAAATAATGCAATTACAGGTTAAAATAAAACAGTTCTAGAGATAAAATTGTAATGTTTAAGTCATCAAGGTCATAACATTTGTGATAATAATATAAAGATATAAGAAAATTAATAATAATAATAAAAATAGTGATAAGAACAAGCTTAGAAAGAGAGGCAACATGATATATTGATTAAAATTATGAGTGAAAGAAGAAGAAGAAAGAAATATATGAATAATAATAACAACAACAACGTTATATATTTATATGTTGTATAATATTAGCAGTGGTATTAGAAAAATGAAATTCATGTATAACAATATTAATATTTAAATCTATTCTCTTGGACCATAAACTGGTAATTGAAGAGCATGAACTCTCACATAAGCATTTTGCTTGTTGGCCAAACCTGCATAAGCATTGTACCAAGCAATAAAAGCAACAATTACACCAATTACACCACCTGCAACTTGACAACCATGAGATTTACCTAATTTTCCAATACCTAATAATAAAAATGTAATTGCAAGTAAGAAAAATAAGGAAAAGAATGCAAGTGTTGATTTCATTGTACACAGAGTTAACATAAATGTGAAAATTGACCAACCAATTAAATAAAAGCCAATAGCATTTGCTAATTCTGTTTCATCAGTATAAGATCCAGCAATATTAAACCAAGGAATTGTGATTGCACCAAATGACATCCAAAATCCACCATAAGAAGAAAGAGCAAGGGCACCAAAAGTATTTTCCAATACCATTTCCCACATACCTGCACATAATTGAATAAAGCCCCCATAAAAAATTGCTAATCCAACAACAACTGAATCATTTGATACTCCCATTGCACCTGCATTAACAAGTGAAAGAACAAAAGTTGTTAATGCAAAAGCTGATAAACCTAAAGGAGCTGGATTTGCAAATTTATGAGCTGAAGGTGCAGCTAAACCTGGATTTAAAGTACCACCGAATGCTTGAATTAAATCTTCTTTTGCGAATTTTTTATTTCCTAAATATACATAAGCACCATCTGAAGTTGTATGAACTTTTGAAATTAAATGTCCAGTATCATGACTATTATGACTTTCTGTATCAGCAAATAAGCCTACTGGAGGAGATGCATTTGAATTTGAAGTATTTTCAAGATGTTCATCTTGAGAGACTTGTTTTTCGATATCGTTAAAGTTTGACATTATATATATATATATATAGTTGATTGATTGATTGGAGATTAGATAATGAATTTAATGATAGATTAGATAATAATTGATAATAATATTTCTATCTAAATAATGTGATTTATTGTGATTGAATTGTGATTGAATTGTGATTGAATTATGATTTTATTGTAATTTATTGTAACTTATTGTTGCGATGAATAAAAAAAAGAAAAAAGGATCTACATGAGAATTTAAATAGATGGATAAATAATGAAACAAACAGAAAAAAAACATCACTTGAAGACAATCGGATCGTTATTTATATATTATGTACCTCTTCGCAAATAGCACAGGCACAAGCCAAGCGCCAGGGCAGCAGAGAGCAGAGAGCAGCAAACAGCAAAATTTTCACGGTCTCCGCACTCCGTCCCTTACTAATACCTAAGACCTAAGACTATTCTGCTCCGCACTCCTTCTCCGCCCGCAGCTCCGCCAAAACAACACGCAGCACCCCGCTTTTCACAGAGACAAGCCCTGCGCCACACGTCCACATCACCAGCTGCACCGCCACGCAGGCCACACTGGAGACACCGCCGCCCTTCCCAGCCAGTGTCCCCGCCATCGAACTCAGCGCACCCAGTGCCCGTTGCACCGTAGCCATCCCCCGCCCTTGGCTCACAACCACACTCTCCAGTCCCCGGTAGAGGGCCATCAACCACCGCCGGAGATCAGCCGTCTCGCTATTTTCCTGGCGGTGGGAAGTAGCAACTACACCTTCTCCGTTCCCGTGTCCGATTACTCTTATCTCACCGTCCCCTCCCTCGGAGTCCCTGACACTACTACTACCAGCACCATTGACACCACCATTCTCGGGATCCGGTTCATCATGGTTTCTTCCCATGTGTAGAATTCCCCGGATGATATCGTCAATACCAACATTTCCTTCATCTTCATTCTCATAATATAGCTGTTCGTTTCGATTTTGATGTTCTTGTTCATCTTTAAAAGATTTAGATTTATCATGACTTTGTTGGTTTTGGTGTTCTTTACTACTATCTTCAGTACCATGATTATTCTTATTACTATTGTTATTCTTATTACTATTATTATTATTATCATCATCATCATCATCATCATCGTCATCACTTTCTACAGACCCTTTGTATTCTCCTCTCCTCTCCGGCCCTCCGAAACTACTCTCTCTTCTATCTATTAAACTATCATCACCTTCTCTCAAATTTGAAAATAATTTGTTGTTGTAATCACGTGAACGGTTAGTAACTTTCCATTTATGAATCATTTCTTTAAATCGTTTCTCTTGTTCATATCCAATTAAACCTTCCTTAGTCAAACTAACTTTAATTGAATTAACTTTCATAATATCTTCTCCTCGAATACATTCAATATTACTCTCTTCAAGAATTTCACATCCCATTTCACATTCTCCAATCTTACCTAATGCAATTATACAACTACCACGTAATTCCCAATTAATGCTATTTTTATAAATCTCAATGAAATTTTCAATAATATCTTTATTATCTTGATATAAATAATAACTTTCTTTATTTTTCATATTATTATTATTATCACTTCCAAGTATTCCTTTCATTTTTTCATATCCTTCATCTTGACCTTCATCATATTCATTATCATTAGAATCAATAATATCAATAGATTGATTTAAACTATTTATCGAATTTTCATCTTCGTCAGTATAATCTTCTTCCATGTAATCTTCTTCAGTAAAATCTTCATCACTATATTCATCATATTTAAATTTATTTTCAAAACCTTTATTATTATTAGTAAGTTCATAATTATCACTACCATTTCCTTTATTTTGATTCTTCCGACTTTTTCTTATATTTCTCCTATTTTTCTTCTCCTCAATAATACTTTCAAGTACATTTTCAATAGCAAAAACTCCAGAATCAGTTTGACCAAGATAACCTAAAGCCCAAATTGAACATTTTGTTTCTTCAATGAGTCCAATAGAATCATTCTCGTCATTTAACCATTTATCTTCCCACTTTCTCCGATATTTCTTTTCATCATCATTATCGTCTTCATCATCATCATCATCATCATCATCATCATCATCATCATCATCATCATCATCATCGCCATCGTCATCGTCATCGTCATCGTCATCGTCATTTTCTTCTTCTTCTTCTCCTTCTTTTTCATCTTTATCATTCTCATCATTATCTCTACTGCTAGAACCAGTACTATTACTTTCATTATCAACATCCTTACTATTATTATTATTATTATTATTATTATTATTATTATTATTATTATTATTATTATTATTATTATTATTATTATTATTATTATTATTATCATTCTCGTCACCATCATAATCACTTAAACTCAACTTATCTCCACCACGCAGTCCCCTGATTTCTGCATCAATAGCTTTCTCATAATCATAATCTCTGTTTTCTTGATCAATCTCATTCTCTTCACTACTTTCATACCACACAGACCTTTTCTTATCATTTGCACTAATAACAACATTAGAAATTAAACCTCTTGGCTTTTTACCATTATTAAAACTTTTCCTAATTCTACTTTCCTTAGATTGACCTCCATCAAGATTATCATTACCGTCATCATTATTATCATCATTATTATTATTTACTTTCCTTTTCCTAATTCCTAGTCCATATAATTCTTTTTCAATACCCATTTTTAAAAATCGACAATAAATAAGAATAACTCGAACAAAATGTTGAATTATACCTGAGTTCACAATACAGTCAACACCCTTTTCAGTTATTACTAACCTTTGAAATAATTCAAAATAATCATATTTATTTAAATTTCCTGCATTATCAATTTCAATACCTCTCATTTTTTTATATGTTAATGTCTCAAGTTTATTCACCCATTCACGTCGACTATCTGCCCAACCTTCAACAATTTGTTCAATTAATCCATTGGATTTTGCATTAACATATGCAATTCCCTTTTCATATCCTAATACTTTCCATAAAAGAACACCACCATACATCTTACTTCCAATACCGACATTTAAATTCATGTTAATATCTCCAAGATCAGGATTAAATGATAATAATATTCCAACACTACGTTCATCTTCAACGTATTTCATTAATCCTTTAATTGCTAATTCTGAAACAGATAAACTAAAATCATAACTTTGACGTACTAACATACCAACGCACCATCTTTCAATTGTATAATCATTATTATTTGAAATCTTCTTTAAAGAAATTAATTCACCAATTATCCTTTCAGTAACTTCAATTCTTGCAATTTCTTCTCCAATAGTTGCAATTTTTTCCATTAATAATCTTAATTGGCCACTAATTTTAAAATCAATTTCTCTTATAATAAATCTAACCATATCAATACTTTTATTTGTATCATTAATTCCATTACCTTTTAATCCAGTTGATGTATCTCTATAAGTGTGAATCAATCTAAAAAGTGCATCAATCAATCCATATTCTTCCATTAAAATAATTCCAACAGGATGTGAACTTAATACTCCAATAAATCGAATATATCCCCATGCAAGTGTACTTAATAATCTAGTTGGTCCAAATAAACCTTCTTTCCTCATCCTAATAAAATCATTATCCATTATCATATCATTGTCTCCACCAACATCAACTCCTCCAATTGTTGTATTGTTCATATTATTATTTAATGTAGTCATAGATGAACCTAATGAAGTTGATATAGATGTACCACCAATTGTTGTAGATTCATTTCCATTCTTATCAATATTACCATCCTTATCGTTCGAACTAAATAATGAAATCGCATCATGAGGATCAAGTGAAAATCCAAAGTTTCTTCCGCTATTATTATTACTATTATTATTATTATTGAAACTATTAAAATTATTATTACTACTGAAACTATTATTATTATTAATAATATTATTATTGCCACTACTACCCTCTAAATTACTCATATCATCATTACCTTCATTTTCTCCATTATTATTAAATTCATCATCCATATCATTAATAAAAACTCCAGATATACGTAATAATGATGTAGATATGGTTTGAATAATTCCACTTGCTTTTAAAATTTCAACACCTAGAGGTTTAGAAAGTAATAATTGAATTAATGCAATACCAACATCAATATATGTCTCTGCCATCTTTTCATTTTGCTTTCTAGTAAACTTTTTATCTCCATCTTTATCTTTATTCTCTTTCCCCTTATTCAGGAAAAATTCAACATCTAATGGTTGTCGACGATCTGTAAATCCAGGTACTGGACCATTAGATGAATATAACACTTGAACAAATCCAGCCTTTTGTGGTTTATAAAATGAAATCAGCCTTTTAAAAAATTTAGTAGTTTTTAAAGTCTCTTCAAATTTAAAATCATTCCAAAGTATACCTCTTATTAAAATACTAATTAATGCCCAATTCCATTCTTTGTATTCTTTTGTAGCTGGTAAATGTGATTGAATAATTAATGGTTTTATATCAACATCATTTGGAATTTTTTTCAAATCATTTAATATATTAGATATCGTAACTTGATCAAGTAACGGTGCACTTGAAGTCGGTAAATCAATAAATGGATGTAATGAAGAGATAGTAGTAGTTTTGAGAAATATACTAACAATTGCTAATTCAGAACTATTGGCTGCAATCTCCGATTTCTTAACTAATTGATTATTACTTGTATAAATTTCATCTTTAATTTTTTGATTTAATTTGGCATGTTTTCTAGATTCTCTTTCAATAAGTCTGTTTAATTTAAAATTAATAGTATATTCAAAATCAATTTGATTTGGAATAATCTTACTTTTAAGATATAGAATTTCAGATAATAATAATGCAATCCATCTAGTTGCCCTTTTATCATTTTCAAAATTATTAAATAGAGTTTTTAAAATATCAATAAGTCCACATTGTAAACATGATTGTAAAAAAACTGCCGTAAATTGATTAACAACATTATCTTCATATTCTGGGCAACATCTACCACCTAACTTAGTTCTAATTTCAGCTAATGTAAATTCCTTTATTGAATTTACTTTATTATTATAACCAGGATGGCCTTCTTTCTTATTTTTAGAAATTCCACTTGCTGCAACAAATGCTCTTTCCCAATCCCATAATTCATAACTTTCATGATCACCAGTTAATGCTGTAAGTTTCCTGATTCTTAGACCACCAGCAATAACACTCATGACCACAGTTCTAACACTGACGTGTTCTGCATATAAACCATTAATTAATACACGTAAATATTTAGCATCATTTTCTAAAAATAATCCTAAACCAGACCAAGTACACATAATAATACTTAAGATACTTGATAAATGCTGAAGTTTTGGAGAATTTAGTTGTCCATATGTAGACGATATGGCATTATTAGACATTGATGACATAGGTGAATCTAATAATGCTGATAATAACTGTGGTAAAAATCCACTATCAACTAAATATTTTCGTGTATCAGGATTTTTCAATAATCCTACAATAACAGGAAGTGGAATAGTAGATATATTTTTTATAGCTGCATTAATAAGTGTTATAGTTGCAGAAATTCTGGATGCTGATGATGCAGATGCATTTGCAATATTTGTCAATTGATGATTAGAAAGAGTGAATGGTGGGTCAATTAATATTTGAATCAAAAATTTAATGACTTTGGTTTTATATGCAATTTTGGGATCAGCCACAGTAAATTCACATAAAAATTCAACCAAGTTAATTGCTAATTCAATCATTTCAATAGTAGATGGTGTTAAATTTTGAAAATTGCTCAATTTTAATATAACTGATGCAATAACAGATTCAGCAAGTGCAACAGAAACACGTACACATAATGGACCTAAAAAGTTAATTCCTTTTAATTCAATAACTTTTCTCATAAATTTAATACATTCAGTAACATCTACTCCTTTATCTTCTACCATAGTTTGAACAATAAGAAACATTAAAGGCCACCATTTCTTCACGACATTGTCTGAAATTGATTGTAATGTTAATTTCGAATTTATAGGCTTGATATTAATATCATTTAAATCTTTATTATCATTCAGATTCTGATTTTCATATTGAGAAGATGGATTATATGGATCCGATATATTATATAGATCTAATAAATCGGATTCAGCATCGCTAATATGTTGTGAGTCATGGATTTTACTATAATCATTATATGGAAAAAAATAATAACGATCATGATGATGATACTTATGATACAAATAAAAAACCATTACTAAATCATCATAAGATGTCATGAAATATCTTAAAAGTTTGTAACCACATGCATTGACAGGTTTGTGTTTTGACATTAACATTGGCCAAATAATTGGAATCAAGACTGGCATTGAAGGATATTTGACAGTTTTATGCACATTCAAGTTTAATACCTCACATATTTGATTTGTGATTTCTACTTGACGTTTCGGAAGAGTAGATTGCCTCAATTGTTCGATTAGAGTATCCAATTGTGATTGCAAGGAAGCTAATGAATCAGTTTTATGTGGTGTTTTAGTTTTAGAAGGAGATGTAGTTGTTGAATTTTGCACCGACTCTGAATCAGGACAAGAATTTCTTTTGTTCAATAAATTAGGAAGTCTATTAAGTAATTCCAATTGTCTTTCAATTAGAATAAGCTGCTCCTGTGCTTCTTGAAACTCTTGCTGAGCCTGATATCTTGCAGATTGATTGATCGACTGTGTGTTTAATAACTTCATAGCCCCTTGCTTCAACATCATGTTTTTCTGCAGAAGCTTCACAAGATAATCTCGTAGATCTAGAGCCATAGTTTTCTGTTATATGAATATTTACCACTTGTTTGTTTTACGCAATATATAATTTTACTTAAGGTACAAAGTATAGAGTATAAGTTACAATCAAAACATGCATTCCTCCATCAGATCAGGCTAATTTTCTGTATGCTTACGTAATACAAGGTCAACTGTTACCTTTTCATTTTATAGACAAAGGACAAACTCTCACTAGTTCATGAATAATAAATAGTTAAACAAAAAAAAACAGTTTAACAATTAATGAACAGGATTATGTATGAATATATACATATCTACATGTTATAAAAATGCAAATTCTTCTAAAATAATAACCTCTAATATAAATAACAAAAGCTATTTTAAAACCTTCGAATACTTTTGTTCAACTTTTTTAATCATTTTTTGCAAACCTATAATAACAAATTGGTGCGTCAAATTAGGGAACTTATCACGATGTAATCCGAACCATTCCAATGGTGGTGTTGCATTACCCAAATCTTTCAATAAAGGAGTTTCAATATCAGGTTCCTCAACTGCATTATAAATAAATTTCTCATCAGCTTCTACATCCTTTAACCTATCTTCTAAATTAACTGCTTCAAACGTAGATTCCTTATAATTTTCTTCAATTTCATCAGTGTACTCATCAGATGTATAGATGCGCAATGCCGTAAGTCTGTTGTTCAATGTTGTAGCATGTGAATACCACATTTGTCTAATAAAATAAACTGATCCAATCTTCCATTTAATATCAACTTTCCCGCCAAATCTGCAGACATAGTTATATCGGATGATATTTTCACTTTCTTGTTGTAATGTAGCCATCATAATCTTTAGTGATGGGAAAACAAAAATGTTATCTGCAATAGATGTATTGGCCATCTCAACATATGATTCAATACTTGATTTGTCGTTAAGAGCTTCCGCAGTCGGTTTCCTTTTAAAACTTGATAAAGAAACTGTAATATCAGAAAGATCCAAGGAAATTCTGTTTTCGATTTCAGAAACGCTATTTTGGAAAAAATTAACCTTTTGTTTTCCAATTTTGATGACCATTGCTTGAGAATCAAGTAAACTACTTGGAAAAACTTGAATTTCTAGTAGTCCAATATCTACATCCAAATAAGTTTTCAATTTTTCAATCATCGTCAAAAATGTTTCTGAAAGAGTGGCAACTTCAGCAGTGCTAGATTCATTGATATCAATTTCAGTTGCATCTGATCCAATTATATTTGAATTCATGTTCAATTGTGCATCATTCAACACTTGCCTGTATGACAGCTTTATATCTTGTCTAATACGTAAACCAATTGTGTAAACATCAACAAAATTAGATGCTGCCAGTGCAGTCATGAAAACCTTCAAAGATCCCATGTTCAAGTTACTCTTCAGACCACTATGCAATCCTGTTTGTTTTTGATTGTAAACAATTACACCAAACTTTAGAATTTCTAAAATGAAAAAAGAGTGATAATCCAGTGATATTTTTGTTTGCAACGAACTAAACCCAACAGATAACAACACTAACGGAACAACCAAAACTTCGTTATTCTTTCTCCATGAAATAGCCGATGTCATCCTGGTTTTCTCAGCTCTTAATATACCACTTAATCGACCAGCTGCTTCAATCTTGATCAAATCAAGTTCCAATTTTAAGTTTTGATTATAATCTATAGACTTAGTAGATACAGCCATCAAATTTTCAACATCAACATTTAACTCACCTAATGAACTACCCAAATCAACTTTAGCAGAAATTTTTGTAATAATTAATAGAAGAACCCACGGAAAAGCTGTTGTTGTGGAAACATCACGTAACATAGATGCAAATGTCTTCTTAGAATCTGGGGACTTGCTCTTTTTAACCAGTAATGAATTATTGAAATCGTTTGGTAACCATAAATCTCTAAACAAATCAAGATCTTGTCGTTGTTGAATATTGATAAAAACACCAACCTCATCCAGTTTAGCCACTGTACAAAACTTTTTTTCATTTTCAACAGACGATAATGCTGCAGTAACCGTTAAACCATTCATGGCAACGGAACAACTTGTAACTTTAGAATATGCATGCTTAACTTCAGATTTTATTTCCTTGACCGACAAAACCGCTGATATGAAGTCTTGGTCTGTCTTAATGATCAAATGTATAGCTTCCATTGAAACTTCAGCTTCAACACTGGCCCTTGGCTCACATGTCAATGCCAAACTTTGAGGTTCAATCTTCAATGAAAAGTTAACGTCAATTTTTTCGGAAAGATTGACAATATCAATATCAATACCATTACTTAAAGTTTCATTAGTTTTAGATTTAGGCTTAGATTTGACTGTTGCATTATGTCTTCTCATAATTTCCTGAAATCCCTTTTTTATATCTTGCAAAACTGGGACACATAAGCATGATAGCTTATTATTAGTTTCTGAAATATTTCCACTAAAAAAAATGGCATGCTTCTTCAAAGCAAATATATCATGTGAATACTTCAAGACAGCTGATACCTTAGGGGATTGCATATTTAAAATAGGAATAGAACCATTAATTTCAATATTAGAATTATACACAAAGAAAGATGCACCGTCAAAATTAAACACAAAACTAACAGTTGTAGATTTCAGTTTACTCTTGAATGGTGAAATTGGTGATATCTTTGTTGGAGAGATGGATTTGACATCGTTATATTCAAAACTTTTCTTATCAATGACGCTTTTAACGTAGCTGAATTTGTCTTGTAATATTTTCACAGACATAAATAATGGCTCAAGAATCAAGATGAGATCAGTTTGAAATTTAAAGTCAATTTTTTCACCATCCACTTGTGATCTAAAATTTCTAGATTTGCTATCAGTCTCGACTGAGTATACCAGATTAAACATTGGTAAGTATGCACGATTGTCACTAGATTTCTCACTTTTAGTGGAATAAAACGTAGAAGGAGTGAATCCATGTGCGACAGCCATATACATACCACTTGTCTGAATTTTACCATGGCCGTTTGCACTATATACTGAAGCATCCTCAAAACCTATAATAATACCAGGTGCAACATCTGGATAAATAATATTTTCTTCTCTGAATAGCCAACCAAAGCAAACGTTTTTAGCAAGTATGTCGATGGAAAAAAACGAAAGAATTGTACCAATTTTTTGATCAATTTCTATATTACCAGAAGGAGGTGTTTTAACAATAGCTTTTGATTTTTTCTCTGGAGCCATCAAAATAGCAATATCACCATAAACTTCTATCATTTCTTCAATAATGTGCGAATTTAAAATAACACGGCAGTAATCTGTTTTAATAATAAATCTTTGAAGTTTATGTTCAGGGCTAGTAGGATTTTTAATTTCAATGGAAACTTTAACATCAAAGATAGTTGAAACACCATGGACACCATTCAAACCAATAGCAACATGCGATGATGGAAGTGAAATTTTTCCATGAGGTAAAAATCTTTTGATTACTGGATCATATGTTTGAAGACTAATCTTGGGTTTGGTGCAATCAAAATGAAATTTATTTCCATTTAAATTTGTTATAGCAATAATATTGCCACACTTAATTTCAAAGTATGTGTGAATAATGTTTCCAAGTTTCTCAAAAAGATCTTTATTACTATTTTTAACAGGTGCAGATTCTGATAAATAATCAAAATTTGTATTATTATTGAGGCGTGTTTCCAAATTGTCTAGCACTTTTTTCAAATCATCTAAATTTCTAACAGCTAATTTAACATCATCCTTACCTCTTCCAATAAGATTTACCAAATTACCATTTGACAGATTTATTCTAATTGTGCCAGTGATCAATGAAACCAATAACTGGTATATTGCCTCTGTATAATGACCAGCAATTGAAAACTTCATTTTATCAACGGAAGTAGTCAAATATTCAAAAACAGTCCTCTTGCTTTGTGAACCAACAAACCATTCAGACTTATTCATAACAAATTCTGTCACAACCCCAAAACTACCAAGCTTGAAGGAAAGCGTAGGCTCCAAAATATTAAAATTAGTAAAAAATGGGGCAATCAATTCAAAATGGAAGCTGAACGATTTTATACTAACGGAAATAGCTATATCAAATTGTATTTTGTCAAATATATTAGCAGCTAATCTATCAATAATGTTAGTGCCAGAAGGAGCAGTCGAAGATACCGATATTACAGATTCATTGACTGGAGAGTTTTTGAATGCTTTCAAAAAAGGTTGAAGTGCAGCTATATCTTTATCCTTCAAAATATTGAGAGCTCTTATGAAATGTTGGGTATCGGGTAGAAAATTAAACCTCAAATTAGTATTTGCAAACATAATTACCGTCTTACCCAATTTAAAAGAGCCAGTATTAACCAATGTTGTCGAATGAGAGTCACACACAAATTCCACAATAGGAATTCTACCAACATGCAACTCAATACCAAAACTATCATGATTACAATTCAACGTACATGACATCATCTCTTCTGCCTTGATAAAAGATGCTGTTAAATCAACATGCCCACCATATATGGTCAAAGAAGACTTATCTATACCAAAAGAATGTGAATATTCATCTAATGAAAAATTAACAGTAATCAATTCAGGAGTCGCAGCTTCATACCTAGCAACACCATCCAAGGATGCAGTCGAGCCCATATCATCGTCACCATTAGTTTCAATAGTAGGACTTTTATGCTTTTTAACAGCAGTCTTTACATCTTCAACCAAAGTATAAAGAATAGGAAGAATTCGTGAAATTTTAGTTAAGCTTGTAACAAATGATTGTACTCGTAAAGTTATATCTAAACTTTTTTCAATTGGAGTGTCCAATAATGGCAACGCTATTTCCTGAACCTTTTTACTCAGATCTTCTTCGTTCAAGAAAAATGAAATATCAGAAACAGTAAATGCATTGGTGAATGGCTCGATGCTAATAATTATACTTTTCAAAGTAACTTTCACAGTGTTGTAGAAAGCCTTCTTCTCTTTAACTTCGGAATCAAATACCTTCTTAAAAATAAAGTTATCAGTGGTTTTATGATTATCCCAACATCTCCAATTACCAAATATAAGTGAAACTTCATCTTCTGCATTCTTTGGAGCTTCCCACAACTTTTTTTCAAACATTTGATTCTTATTGACAATCCAATCATGCGGTAAATTCTGTAAAACATGTCTCAAACGTGGAATAATCATCCAATTACCATCCGTTCGAATATGATTCTGACAAAATGCAGTAATATATGATGGTTTTGTGATACATGGTGGATCATGACTAATACTATAATCAATACCACCTTTTGATAAATCATATAATAATTCAATACCAGCAGCACGCTCATCCTTTTTGAATTCTTTCCATTTTTCTGAACTGTCGTTAACTTTCACTTTAAGATCATAACCCCAATCAATAATCCATGGTATAAATTGTGGGTTGATGAAACATGAAATATTCTCTAAATCGAGTGTTGAAATTTCTCTTTTCTCAAGGGACTGTTTAAACAATAATCTGTATAAAGTTAGTAATAAAGCGTCTTTCGAACCTTTGATTATGTCAATATTTAACTCTTTGAAAATGGCATAAATATTCATTGATGGTCTTTCGTTAATTATCGCAGATTTAGAAAAAGCAAATATAAGCTCAGAAATTCCAATAAATAGGTAATCATCTGCTGTTATAGAATCAGCTAGCTTGAAAGTTATTAAAGGACATTCAATCTTATAACGAATTACCATACTCTTTTTTTTAAAGTTGAAAAATGAAATAAAAGCTGATTGAAGTTCATCGAGATGAGAATACATGTTAAAATCTGTCATCTTGCTTATAATATCGACAACAACAGGCGCAATATCTGGAGAAATGAAAATATCAAGCTTATCAAATTTAACGGACATATTGTCATATTCACAATTTGGATCTAAATTTTTCAAAATACCAAAATCCTCCAAATCAGAACTGAATCGTTGTGCTTCTTCAAAGGCATCCTCACTATTTTCAAATGCAGTGGACATACTAGACAGTTTCTTTTGGATATTCTGAGGGAATCCATCAATAATCATTTCTACACTTTCAGATGTTAACGGTAGTGGAGGATCTGGACAGTTTAACGATTTTATTAATGTGTTCAAGCTCTTATAATACTTTCTATCCTTTGCAAATTCCGGAATCAAAAACGGTGTTCGGTGAAAGGTTGCGTCATGTTTCTTAAGATGCATAGATTGCTCTTTCATAATTTCGAATGAATTCTTTTTTTGAACAAAGTTTATGAAACTAACAGCTGTCGTGATTTTCAATAATTGAATACTTTCTTGAAAACATTCCATTAATAAGTTTTTAACATCTATATTCATTACACTGTTGTAGCATGGAGTAGGTTGATCAGATATAGCAAATGCAACATCAAATAAGCTTACCTTGAAAACATAATCTAAACTTTTCAGTGCTATTGTTACCAATGGACACCTAAATGTAATATTGACAATATCCATGACTGAAGACTCTGGTAAGTTTAACGAGTTTTCTAGATCCTTATGTCCAAATTTAAATGAATTACCTGCCCGCACTAATGCATTCAGAAATTTTGGTTCAGAAATGATATTGACACCATCAGAGTCAAAAGTCCAACGACAGAAGTAAGTTGGCTCATGCGGAGGAAGGCCAAAAATTCTAATACTATGGATAGCTAAACCATCAATTAACAATTCAGGTTCAAACTCGATTTTTGACTTTGTATTTTGAAAGATTACAGATTCATCACAGTTTTCGATATACCTACCTCTAACTTCTGAAAAATCGGCTTGAAGATCCATATAATAATTGTTATTTCTGATATCAATATCCAAATCATCAAAATGTAGTGCTAAATGTGACATACAATCATATAAATGACAGGGAAAAACCAAACATCCGTTATCTACACAAAATGTAAACATTAAATCTGTTTCATTTTTCAATCTCTTATCCTCAACTTCAGATTTATCACCTGTGGATTCTTCAAAATTATCTCTAAACTCCAAAAGATTCTGGAAATGTGTGTAATCACCAAAATAATTATCCTTTAATGACATAAAGTATTTGACAACAAAACCATAAACTTTCACAGTTGTATCTTCACATGTACAATTCATGATAATGGTATCCACTGAATCTATTTCCATAAAACTAAAATAAGTATATGATCCTTCCATTTTAAAATTATTTGCATTTCCAACTTCTTCACTTTGAATAAAATTGGAAAATGTACTTGATGCTGGATGTTCGATAGAAAGATCAAAATATGATGTCTCTAATAAGTAGTCAATTTTATTAGACTTTTTATAAACTGAAGTCAGGGGTATCTTTGTATTTAAGAATAAGTATGTTCCTTTAAAAGTCAAATATGTATTTATAGAACTATCCAATGGATTGTTAATAATATTCTTTTCATTAATGTTGAGATAAATTGCGTAGTCATATAATTTCCAATTGAATCTGTAAATAAATGGTCTAAAAAGTTCATATGGTGTTGGATCTCCAGAACCAAAGTCACTGAATAAATCGGACAGTAAAGTAATATGTTCTCTTAATAAGTAAATATTGACATTCTTCGAAATGTTTTCAAATTTCCAATCAGCTAAGCTGTTCCATTCTAAAGGAAATGCAACACTTGCATTTAGAATATGTTCATCAGCTTCAAATAAAATATCATGATTGACACTGGTTGAAATTTCTGGTTTGATAAAAACTGCATTAATCTTATTATCAACACCTTTCTCTACAGTTGAGACAAAAGAAACCGAAATATCCATAATTGAGCCTTGTGCAATCTTTAATGTAAGCCAGCCAAAATGACGCAGTGTTGGAATACTACCTTTCAGAAATTTAATATCTTTGCTTTCCTCTCTATGTGGTATTTGGAAGATCATTTCATCGTCACATTGAACAGAGAGATCAAAACTAACATACTGTCTTCTCATACCTGGCTTAAGTTTTTTGAATGGGACTGAATTTCTATAAAGAGGGGGAAATAGTAATTGATGCAAACTCCCTCTTTGCTTTTCTGCCCACGGTCCATAACATATTGTGGCACCAGAAAGTGTAATATCCAAACCAAACATCGGTGGAATATCCATGTTACCAATATCAGGATCTTCAACATAATCCATTGAAACCTTTTTAAGAGGAACTAGACCTTGAGAATCATAATAATAATTAATCTTGCATCGCTGAGCAGCAACTATATTGGCATATTTAGCGTATTCGGTATCAATCATTTTTTGTTTGTCAAAGTCATACAATCTTGAATCCATATCTGTATCCATAGTTGAAACTGTTGTTAAATATCTTTCTAGACCATGCCATTCCTCAATGTCATTTTCTGAATCTTTTTGTGATGTGTTGTCAGATGAGGTATTATATGCAAACTGTGATGATTTGTTTGATGAATGATGATGTTTATTAAACAGCACATGTAATGATTTAAAACTATTTCCTAAACCCGAAGCCATAGACATGAATTTCTTAACCTTCTTTCTATTTTTAATACTTTGAATTTTCTTTTCTATAGCGTCAATATCTTTGAATGCAATATTAGTTCTTAAATCTATTTTCAAATCGGTAACCGTAAAATCATAATGGGTTCTATAATAATCCAATGCAGAACCCGGCAGAGTTGCATCAATATGTCCATCCATATTATTGAAAGAAGCCACATATAATGACCGAGTCGTTTCATTTCCCATAACAAATGAACCTTTGAAAATATTGACTTCAAAGGGTAAGAAATCAAGAAATGTAGAGTCCATAACTTCTGTCGGTATTTCTTCGTCTTCTTCTTCTTGTGAATGTGATTCTTTAACGTTATGTTCCTTCATAAACCCTCGTTTTTCATTTCTAAAGTTATTTTCAGAGTGATTACCTATTGATTCGTTACTTTCTTTTTTGTCTGAACGAATTGATGTGACAGAAGCGTAAGATGAAGTTGATGTATTTCTTCTATGTTTAGTTGAGGTGGAAGAACCTAATTCACCTTCACTGTTATAATGACTGAAATCTTCTGAGGATTTCTTCGGATCATATGATTTTCTATGTTGATTGGATGAATGTCTGTGTGAGTGACGATGTTTTTCACGTTCTTGTTTTTGTTTTGCTTCAGCTTGTAAAATGTTTTCAATATCATCATATGCGCTTGATCTATTGTAAACAAATATCTCCATACCAACTACATCCAGTGTAAATCGAGAAGGTAGAGATTTATTAATTGTATTGTTGAGATTCTTTTCTTGGACATAAAATTGAGATTTCCTAACAAATTGTAACCAGTATCTCCAAGTTAAAACAGCGGTATGAATTAAAACTAATTCATTATTAGTGACCATAGCCATATTCTTAATAAATATACGGCCACCTAATAGGTTAATCTTTATTGCCTGTATTGATAGTTTTGTTTTTTTTCGCCGCCATATGATATGTGTGACTATAAATGTCACTATGTAACCTAATAAACGGTTGAAATAGAATATGAACACAATAGCTGCAAAGAATATAATTAGCCAGTCAACAAGAAAAACCCAATTCAAGTTGAGAGTGGATGTAACTGACCTCGAAACAAACGAGGATGTGACGTCCATGATCACTATTTGTGTATATCCTGTGTGAAGATAGAAGATATCTCTACTCAATTCCAAAAAGATGTAGTTCTTTTCTTTTTGTATGTACATCATCATCCTTCTTTTTCATGTCTCATGTTCTATATATGTTCTCAGTTCCCAGTTCTCATGCCCACGAACTTGCTTCTTCCGTCTTCCGAAACTGGAAAGACAATAGACAATTTTTAAATTTTAAATTTACTACAGAGAGATGAGAATCAGAGATCTCCTGTGCGCATTGGGTTTTGTTTACGTAAGCTGAGGATTGGGGAACAAAAATGGACGAGCTGCCTTGTACTTTTTTGTACTTTGAATTTGACTTTGCCCTGGGGTGGCAAAGTGGCAAACAAGATCTCTTTGCTGAAAAGGTTGTAATTAAAATCATATTGAAAGACATCATCTTCAGCAAAGCAACTAATAATACACTAAAATGTCCAGCGACCCATTCCAAAAACCACAGAAAGATTTTACTGAGACTTTGAATGAACAATTCACTCAAATCGATGATTTGATTAAAACTGACTACAGGAGTGCATTGGACAAACTCTTATTGTTAGAGAAGCAAACCAGACAAGCATCTGATGGTATTTCATCTAAGAGAATTATGGTCAAAGTTGTCGACCTTTTATTTCATGCTAAGGATTGGGAATTACTTAATGAAGAATTAACATTGTTATCCAAAAAACATGGTCAATTGAAAGATTCCATTCAAACTCTTATACAGGAAACTATTAACAAATTAGATGAAATAAAAGATCTAGATACTAGAATGAAGATTATAGATACCATAAGAGTTGTAACTGAAAATAAAATTTTTGTAGAAATCGAAAGAGCAAAAGCTACGAAAATTTTAAGTGATATATTACTTAATGAAAAGAACGATTTAGATAAAGCATGTGAAGTATTATCTGAATTGCAGGTGGAAACCTATGCTTCCATGGAGATTGAAAATAAGATTGAGTTTATTCTTGATCAAATGAAATTGAATAATATGAAGGGTGATTTCCAATTTTCTAAGATTTTATCTAGAAAGATATTAATTAGAACATTAGAAAAATTTGCAGATCTTAAATTGAGATATTATCAATTGATCACTGAAATTGCACTTTTTGAAGATGATTACGAAAACATAGTTAAATATAATTTGAACATATACAACATTCCAAAGATACAAGGCGATTCGGAAGAATCATTGAAATATTTGAAGGAAATTTCAACTTATGTTGTTTTAACTCCTTATTCAAATCTACAAAACGATCTTATATCTAGAGTTGTTATTGATAAAAATCTTTCTAAATTACCAGTTGAAGAAGAATTAATTAAGATATTTACTGCCAAGGAATTGATAAGTTGGAAAAAGTTTGAAGAAGTTATTATTTCAAAATTACTAAATGAAGCCATTTTTGATCAAAGTTCAGAAAAGGGTAAATTACATCTTGAAGATTTAAAGAAAAGAGTAACTGAATTAAATTTGAGAGTTATTTCTATTTATTATTCAAGTATTAAGCTTGATAGATTGTGTGAATTGTTAGAATTGAATCAAATGCAAACTGAAACTTTTATAATTGATTTAGTCAACAAGGGTGATTTATATGCAAAGATCAACAGACCGTTTAATGTCGTTAATTTTATAAAGCCAAAAAGTGAAAATGAATTATTAAACGAATGGAGTAGTAATATTGATAAATTATTAGAAAGTATAGAAACCATTGAACATTTAATCAACAAGGAGGAAATGATTCATGCATCTGCTAAATAATAAATTTTGTAACTCTTTATATTATTTATAAATATAATACTAAAAATAAAGAAATAAATTTTATCAAATAAAACCAAAAATATAAAATATATAAATTACCTAATTAAAAATACCATTTTAAATTATTAAAAATACCATTTTAAATTATTAAAAATCATGTGTTATTTTTTGTCATCATATTCGTGATCAAAGGTAGCTGGTGATGTTTCTGTTCGACCTACAAGAAATTCCTTTTCTTGTTCTTTACGTCGACGTGCCCCTTCGACTAAATTATTCCATCTCTCTTTCAATCTTACAATTTCATTTTCCATATGAAGTTTATCTCTTTCCAAACCTGATATTTTGTGTTGCAATTCACCAATTACTTGAAAAACTGATTCATCATTGATTTGATTTATTTTTGTCCATTTTTTGTTATTTTCCATACCCAATTCAAAATCTTTGATTGAAGAAACCACATCTTTGATTACTTCTTGCTCTGCTAACATTTCACTATAATATAACATGTTTAATTTAGTTAAGTATTCATTTCTTAACTTTAAGTCATCTGATCCTTTAAAATTTAACAGTTGTAAAGAATGTTCAGTTTGATTAATCTCTTGTTTATTAATCATTGAAAATTTATAATTTTTAGTATTATTAGGAACATTTGAAATTCTTATATTAAGATTTTTTAATAATGAAGTTTCTATTTCTGCTAATGTAGAATTAAATAATTCTAAAGATGCATTTTCCATAGCCGGTAACACAGGAACAGGAGATGAAGATGATTCTTTAAGTGGAGTTGTATTTATTCCAGTTGTAGATTTAGAAAATTTCCCTAATTTTCCTGGACTACTTTCTGTCTTCCCAGTCCCAGTTTTCTTCAGTTGTTCAGCTTTAATCAATGTTTGAAGTCTATTTAAACTTGATGTAATTTGATTTCTAAGTACGAGTAATGAATCTGCAACTCCAAATTCATCTTGTGTATCCTTTTGTAATATTCGAGTAGCTAATACATTAAGTTTTGTTATAGCATTGTTGTGATACTGAATTGCAGAGATATAGTCTTTGTTGCGAGTTGCACGTTCAGCATCTTGCTCTGATTGATAAATCTGAATTAATCAAAGTGTCAATTATATGTTAGTAAGATGTTTTTCAAAATATGAATTTAAGCTCTGCATGTTATGACAATATTACATACCTCTACAAGTCCTTCTTGCATAATGAATGTTATATATTAAAGTAGAGATTAACAGGAATGAAAATGGGCTGTATATTTTGTAATGCATATATATATATACACAATGTGCATAAACTATGTTGTAACAACTTAAATATCAAGCGTTGACTGTGTATTGTGTATTGTGGGATTCCTTACGTCAGCCCATAATACAAGTGCCACTTGATTGTTGATTGTTGATTGTTGAACGATCGATGATGGATGATGGTCAGGAGAGAGGTTATCGATGAGCTCCTTGTCTGGAGGGTAGAAGGCTTATGCTTTGCATCCTTTTTTAGGGACAACAACTATATACCATATATATATATATTACATTGGATACTCCTACTTCTGCAATCTCCAATATTTGCTATCCTTTCATTAGTCCGATACTATTGATTGTGCATTACATTATAAACAAGTACACGTTTTTTAAAATAAGGTAGTGTGAGTTTATATTTATTTTGCTTGAATTAAGTAAGTCAGATAGATTTGGTTTTCACTCTCTTTTTTATTTCGAAGTTCATCTTTTTGTTTCAATTCCATTAACTTTTATCGAATTAATAGATAATTCCTTTTTTAACCATCATATGTTCTACAAGTTTAAGTTTTTGCATTTTCATATAATTACATTTCTATATTAATTTGACTGCAATATATATATCAGCAATTTCATCATGAATGGAACAGATGCAGTTGAACTGAAAATGAACGCCAATAATGAAACTATCAATTTAGAGAAGTTTTGGAAAATGGTTGATGATCTCTTTTATACAAAAGTGTATTATGATTCAGATACACAAGAATATTTTACTAAACATTACAAAAATTCATTCACACAAAAAATTATTCAAGATGCTAAGTATGTTTCTGGAGATAATAATGATGAATCAACAACTATTGAAACAACAAGTACTACAAGTAATGATTCTGAAGATGAATATGATTTAGAACTTTGTACTGAAGATGAAATTAATACCTTATTAGTGAGTTTTATTACTTTAGTTTCAAATTATTGTGATCCACTAATAGCTCAAGTTGGAGATGATGATTTTTTTAATTCTGTTGCAGAATATATCATGCACTTCAAATATTACCAAAATCATATTGATTTTTGCATAAGGAAGATGTTATCACTTCTCGTATATTCCGTAGATATGAATTTGAATAATTTACAACTTAATGTGGATACATTAGATGAATCTATGAAAGACAAAGTTAATGAAGATATTGGGGCCAACGAGAAATTTATAAAGATTATTGGATGGATTTTTCATAAACATTATGAACATTATAAAACGGAATTGCTTGAAGCTTTAAAGGAATACAATGGATTTGTTATTCTTTCAAGGGTATTACAAAATTATGTTACAGTTTCACAACAGGTAAATGACCCAGATATGTTTAGCAATAGTTATAAAAATTATATGATTTTAACATTTGATCTTTGTAAGAATTACAATTTTTCAGATTATTTGGAAATAGTTAAATTGTCAGATATTTCTTATCTGTTTGAGAATTTGAAAGTTGAAACAAGAGATGAAAATGAAATTAATTTTTTAAAATTTAGATTATTATTGGTACTAAATGAACAATATATGTTTCAGTGTGGATTGAAACTTAAGAAAGATGAGAATGTGAATTGTGTTGTGAATACACTGGTGAATAAAATTACATTTTTTCAAGTATTTAATGAAATTCTTATTTTGAATTTCAATAGAGAAATGGATAGAGTTGATCAAATTTTAATGCTAAAATTTTTATATGTTGTTTTTTCAAATAAGGTAACTAACAACATGGTATATCTGAATGATTTAAAAGTCATAGTTGATATTATTATTCGTCAGCTATTTGATTTACAATTAGGAAACTCAGAATATTTAGTCAACATATACATTCGTGTACTGCATTGTATTTTGACTACTACAGATTTGAGAAATCACCATTACAAAAAGGCTGAATTACTCGAAGTTTTACAATATATAATTTCATCAGATGATGCTATGGAAAAAACAAAACATTTAGCTGAAAAATGTAATAATTGTCTCTTTTTTATGAATAATAATTCAACAGATTCCTTAATGTCAACCTCAACAAAGACTTTGAATAAACAACAGAGTAATAAGTCATTTGCTCTTGGAGAAAATCAAATTTTTCAAAAGATTGGACAAGAGACTGCACATGCACTTATGAATCCTGCAACAACTTTAATAAATATTCCAACACATATAATGCATAATGTTGTCAAGGCTCCAGGGGTTGCTACAAGTGTTGCTACACATATTTTGAGTACTCCATACAAGGTTGCGAATAATCTAATGCCATATTTTGATAATGAGCCCGGAAAGGATATTCATATATCAGGTTCAAACACTCCACCACCTCCACCACCAAGATTATCAGATTATTCACATATACATTCATATTCCCAATCTAATCTTCAAAATCATGAACCTATTATACCTCATATTGATGTACAGAAACATCATAGAAGCGCATCTTTAGAACCGCATGCATCATCATTATCATTATCTTCACCACCTCCGCCTCCACCTTCACGACCATATATCAGAAGTCAAAATTCTTCTGTTAACGAAATCAATAATATTTCAGCAATACAGATACCAGTACATGATAAAAAAAAACATACTCATCTTGCTGCTCCATCTTTTGCTTCCGCTAGTCCTACTCCTCCTCTTCCCCCTCCTCCTCCAATATGCCGTAGAGCAATGAGACGTGGATCAGGGGATGGAGATATAAGCATCAGATCAACAAGCTTGTCTGGAACTTCATCACCAAATATATCTCAGTCACCATTACCTCCACCACCTCCACCCCGGTCTAGAAGTTCACGGAATACAGGCAGTAGTGAACATTTTATATCTGCGAATAATACAGGAAGTAATGATTCAGAACTTCAAAATAATTCAGGCAAGTACAGTGATATAGTGATGGGTAATGGGATGTCAATGAAAAATAATGGTGGTATCAGATACAAGAATGAAAGAAATGGCTCTGTATTATCTGTCAACAGCCTAAGCAGTTCAGAAAACGGGGAGGTTTTACAGCCATTATTGGGTCGTTTAAAAAGGGCTCCACCTCCACCTCCAAGGTGATATATATACCAATATATATATATGCATTACTTGCCATTTGGTAAGTAGTAAGTAGCATCATTTGTAAGAATAAAGAATAAAAAGTAATGCTAATAGTATCTTTTGAAATCAACGGGTATATATGTCACTGAGAGATAAGGAAAGGCCGGAAAAAAACCCCGGCTGTCACGTGCCACGCCCCGAGATTTCCGATTTCCCGCATTTTGAATTCCGTGTTTTTGATTTTGCGTCTTCTCCATTTTGAATTTTCAATTCTCAATTCTCAATTCTCAATTCTGGCCAGAGGCCGGACCAAAGAGGCAATTCCCGCCAGCCGCCCTTAATAACTGCAAAATGACTCAGTTTCAGTCTTGGTATCGTTAATCGTTGTTTATTATTTCCCCAGCAACGTCCAAGCTGCAAACGTCCACCGAAACTTTTTTCAAATTTCCATCTCCTGCAAATTTCAGCTATAACACTTCAACTTCACTTCTTCACTTCTCCACTAAGGCAGATTTACGATAAAATTCCTGTCATTTGTATCTTGTATAATATTGACTTTCAACTTTACAGTTATACACCTTATACTTTACTAGTAGACTACAGTATCTTATTTTTTTTGTTTTTCCGACACCGTCAATCTATTTGCTTTAAATACCTTCCGTTTGGTACATATTTCAACATTTGAATCTTTTCTTTCTCTTTCTTTTTGTTCCTTTTCCCTTTGTCATTTATGTTGAACATTCGTCATCGTCTTGTGAAAATATCAAAAATGTCACACTCTACTCTAGCTCAAATTGCTAAGGTTGATTTCAAACCTGCACCAAAATTAGTTGATAATCAACTTAATCCACATGCATTAGTTGCTAAATATGCTGTTCGTGGTAGAATTCCAACAATGGCTGAACAATTAAAAGGTACTCTGCAAAGTGATCCTGATGCTTTACCTTTTGATAAAATTATTTCAGCAAATATTGGTAATCCTCAACAACTCGATCAAAAACCAATTACCTTTTATAGACAAGTACTTGCACTTATTGAATATCCAGATTTACTGAAAAATGATTATGTTAATAAGATTTTCCCACATGATGCTATTGATAGAGCTAATGAAATTATGGAAAATTTAGTTTCCGTTGGTGCTTATTCACATTCTAAAGGTGTTCTTTATTTTAGGCAAACCGTTGCAAGATATATTGAAGATAGAGATGATCATCCTGCAGATCCTGAAGATATTTATCTTACAGCAGGCGCATCATCTGCTGTTAATTACCTTTTGAGTTTATTATCAAATGGCCCACAAACTGGTTTTTTGATTCCAATTCCTCAATATCCTTTATATACCGCTTCTTTAGCTCTTAACGATGCTAAAGTATTACCTTATTATTTAAAGGAAGAAGAGAATTGGTCTGTTGAAGCTTCAGAAATTTCAGAAGTTATTAAAAAGGCTAAAACAGAAGGTATATCACCAAGAGCTATTGTTCTTATAAATCCAGGTAATCCAACTGGTTCAATTTTAACTGAAGAAACAATTGCAGAAATTTTAAATGTTGCTGCTGAACATGGTATTGTTGTTATCGCTGATGAAGTTTATCAAGAAAATGTTTATGAAGGTGAATTTATTTCTGTTAAAAAAGTTTTGAGAGATTTACAAAAATTAGATTCTACTAAATATGAAAATCTGCAATTAGCTTCTCTTCATTCAACTTCAAAGGGTATGATTGGTGAATGTGGTCAAAGAGGTGGTTATATGGAACTTATTGGTTTTGATCAATCTGTACTTAGTCAAATTTTAAAATTAGCTTCTATTTCATTATGTCCACCTGTTATTGGACAAGCTTTAGTTTCACTTATGGTTAATCCACCACATGAAAGTCATCCATCTCATGGTCCTTTCCGTTCTGAAAAATTAGGTATTTTTAATGCTCTTAAAGAAAGATCTCATAAATTATATTTGGCCTTCAACAAGATGGAAGGTGTTTCTTGTCAAGAACCACAAGGTGCAATGTATTGTTTCCCTCAATTAACTTTATCTAAAAAGGTAAAAGCAGCTGCTGCTGATTCAGGTATGGCACCAGATGAATTTTATTGTGCTAAACTTTTAGAAAATACTGGTGTTTGTACCGTTCCAGGTTCTGGTTTTGGTCAAGTTCCAGGAACTTGGCATTTAAGAACAACTTTCTTGGCACCAGGTACTGAATGGATCGATAACTGGGCTAAGTTCCATGAAAATTTTATGAACGAATACAGAGATTAAATAAATAATCTCAAACCTTGTATATCAAGAAAATATAAATATTTTACAATTTATTTAATATTTTAAAATAATTATTTTATAAACTAAGTTAAATTTGAAAACAAACTCAGACTAAAAATCAATTTGGATATGTTCTAGATGCTAAAACGAATTTATATTATATGTATATCTATCTATCTATTGAGTTTTCTTTTCACTATCTTCAACACTTAATTCGTCATATACGTAAACACTACCAACGATATTCATACATACCCACACTGGTAACCAACTAAAGCAAATAAAGAGCCATGTCCAACATTGCACTCTGTTATAGCCTTTCAACAAACCAACATATAATTCAACGGGTCCATCAATAAAAACTTGTGGATCAGTAACTTCAATATAATCTAGCACCCTTTGGATTTCTCTTTGCAATAATGGGAATTCAAAATATTGAATCAAGTTACGCAATCTGTCAAAATTAAATTCGGTCTGGTATAAAATACCAAATATGACTAACCATAATGCTGGACAACTCATAAATAAAAGAATTGAATTTTTAATTCTAGTTTTAAAGTTTGGCTTACTAGAATATCTTACAAACATCATAGGTGCAGAACACAACGAAATAACAAATGTTAATGGAAAGTTGAGTACCATTAAACCAAACAAGTCATATCCCATGAGAAATAGAACAATTAAACTGGTAGCCCTTGCATAATCGGAATTAATTTTAATTCTAAATGTGAAGAACATAATAATTGGTGCTAATGATAAAACAAATAATGGAATAACAAAAAAATTATATGTTAATTTGGTATAATCAAATATAATATCTTTATCAAAAATCTTAGATGTATATAATGCCATAAATATACATGACAATATTGTGGAGACAATAGTTAGACATGCCCATATTAAAGGACCTGGCTTAATAGATAAACTTTTTTGAATTTTCAAAACAACATCAGAACTGACATCTGCACCACCAACCCATACATTAATTGATGCAACAATGAATGAAATAAATTCTAAACCACCCGCAGGTAAATACATACCAACAGAAACAAATAATCTTGGAGCAAGCATCAAATAAAAAAAATAACTTTGGTGAAACTTTTCAAGTAAATTGTTAACACTTCTAAATGTACTTTCAATAGCTCTACCAAAACTAGTAATATCGTTTCTATCACCTTCAACAGCACGGAATGTAATTGCTTGAACATTCCAACCACTAAAACATTGTGAGTCAAGAGACTTAGAAATACCTGCACCTGCAATAGTGAAAATTCCATAAAATAATGAATAAATTCTACTGAATAAATCATTTGTCCATAGTTGACCTAGTGGTGCTCCGTTGATACTAATTTTTATATTTTCATTTTCACTAACCATAACTGCAGTATTCACCAAATCAAGGTTTGGTAATTGTCCATTAATTCCAGCATAATCTAATTCAATATATCCAATATTATCGCTAGAAGAAGGACAATCAAGAACAATTGCAGCTTCAATACTTCCACCTGTATTATCAAGTGTAGTATGATATGCATCAACCCAGTTTCTTAAAACTGCATCACCATCTTCTGGGAACACAATAATGATGTTTTTAGCCCATATTGATAATCTATGAAAATATCTAGCCAATCCTAATGTCAGAGCAATAGCATTAACATTATATTTATCATCTGGATTATACCATGGGGTCGCAAGAACCATAGCTTCAGTATCATCACCTTTCGGCACATGGTAAATAGCATATAATGTTGGCTTAACAATTCCTGTTTCTGGGTCTTTAAAATCTAATATTTCAGTTTTATATCCCATTGAAGTCAATAATTCATCTAAAATTTGATTTTTTTCAGTTAGTGGTAATTCTTCAATATCTAATACTTCATTTCTATAACCACGAACAAAATTCCATTCACTTTCTCTAAAAAATGGATGTGCTTGCGATGGCATAAGTGCATTTTCACTGATATATGTATGCCTATATTCACCATCTCTTGCTAAATTGAACATAAATAAAACTGAGAAGATCATTAACATTAACGAGATACGTGGTAACAATCGAACAAGCTTGTTCAACCCTCCCGTTTTCACAAGCTTTCTTTGAAGCACTTCTAAAAGAGCCATTTTGTTTATATAGTGATTGCAATACTTATGACAATATTTGCTTTCTGTAAAACTTAAGATACCAACAGATCAACTATCTGTCGAAATCATCAAGACACATCAATATGAAAGAACTATTTCGTCACATAATGCATAAGACATATAATTGTGTAGTAGAAAATGTGCTCGCGTTATAAAACATAAAACCATACAAAAGTGGAACAATAGAAATTGCTGTGAAGACAGTTATGACTTTATCATGTACATATTCTCTCTCTCTTAATTGATTCACAAATTGATATATAAATACATTTGGAAAAATTTAACTCATGGTTGTTGGAAATAGACCTCTTCTTCCAATTGGTGAGATATCAAAACCTTTCATTGTTTTTGCAGTCTATGCCACTATAGATAGTGCATTTCGAGAAGGTATATTTGCATCATTGGCGTGGATTTTATCAATAACTGCAAGTGTTTTATGGTTGAGAAATAAAAACAGTTATGTTAACAAATTTGTATCTATACTAATAGGTTTATCAGTTGCTTGTATCTTAATTTATTTGGCATTAAAAATGATTCATGCCTTTGAAAATGGTACCTTGACGAAATTTTATTTGTATTTCAGTTTATTATCAAATACACTTTTAACATTGTTAGGATTTACTGCCGGTGGTTTTTTTTTTAAAGAGCTAGATACGAATACTGATGAGGGTAGTGAAATGAATTCAGTATAAATAAAATTTATAAATCTTACGTTTTCTGTTGAAAAATGTAACATTATTCTTTAAATGGTAGATTAACGATAAAAAATTGAAGAAATGTAAAAGCCCTACATTATCCTTCAACTCAACATAAATTTATTTGATTAATACTCTATATAATTCGCCACAATTTATATATTGTTATAAGTGCAAACTGCATAATCACCAAAGTCAACAAAAAAGGTGAAAATTCAAAAAAGGGATACTTTGTTGTAAACTATCTACATCTCTCATTTAATCACATATCGATATTAAATTAGTTAGTGTTGATATCTCCTCCAGAGTTAGCATTATTGCTGGAATTACTGTCATGTTCCTCATTAATATTAGAAATTTCATTATGATTAGCAGAAGAGGCAGAAGCTGCAGAAGCTGCATTATTATTTTCCGTTGATGTTGCTGTAGAAGTAGCTACTGATGTACGTGAAGAAGATCCATTTGTAGGTGATGAGCGACCTTGTCTACTTCTTATGGATGCGATTTGATTACCAAACATCGATATTTCTCTTGTTTCAACACCATTTGGTGTTCTTCTACTTTCAACACCCACAGGTGGAAACATACCGGGAAACTGATTATTGTTACGTGCTATTGATCTCATAATTGGAACCGTGTTTGTGCCTAAACCAACGCCGGGTGTATTTAATTGATCATCTTCACTTCTACGTGATAATGATGAGAATATTTCACGAATAAAATTCACTAAACTTTGACGATTTGTTGCTGGTGGTGTATTAGATGTTCCTGTATCTGGTGCTGCATTAGAGGTAATAGATGACAAAGCTGAAGCAGAAGTGGAACCCCCAAGTCTACTTTCAGATCTTGTTCTTCTCATTGATGTCAATCTATCTAATAAGCTACCATTAGAAGGGTTCATCATAGGTGTTGGAAGTTGAATGACTTCTTCATTTTCTGTGACAATATTCGAATCATCTTCTTGATCTAATAAACTGAAAGTCATAATTCTATTGTTAAAATCTTCAATATAAGGTCGACAGGTGCTAATAATTCTTGCTAAGTTTGGCAATGTTATAGTAACATCTCTTGACTCCTCATTTGAAGTTTCCATAACATTCGGAACTTTTAATCTACAAAGAGGGCAACTACTGTTGGTCTTAAACCATTCACTGAGACATGAAGCACCAAATATATGACCACATTTCATCACAACCGGATAATGAATATATACTAAAGGATTTGATTTATCTGTCTCTTTATGCAATGTATGATCTTCATCAGCTTCTGTTTCTGTTTCTGTTTCTGAATTGGATGCTTCTGCTTGTGCAGGAACAGATTCTCCTTCATTTGTTTTTACTTTCTTATTGGAAGAATTAGAATCCGATTCATCGATATGATCTGCCTTTCTCTTTTTAGAATTCTTATCATAATCTTTATCCTCTTCAGTTTTTTTATCAACATATGATTCATAACAAATTGGACATTCAAGTTCATTATCATTTAAGTCTTTCACTTTCTTGACAGCTAAAGAATCAAAAGTTTCTTTAGAAACACCTGCAGAATTTCTTAAACTAACTGCGATAGTTCTCAATGCAATTTCAGTTGCTAGCCTGACTAAAACACTAACGTTCTCTTCATTAGTTTCATCTATACTTGGAACATATAATAACAACGATCCACTGTTATTAGCATTATAATCACTTGTTCCGCCATATACATAATTAACAGTGAGAATGATATTTCTTGATTCATTTTGTACAGGTCCTGCACCATCGGCTGCACGAGCCAATGATGTTGATGACGATGTTGATGATGCATTAGTTATACTATTAGTAAGCGAGTTACCCTGACTAAGACTGTTGATGAAGTTTTCACTTTCTGCTTGTCCATAAACTCTTTCAAATACTCTTTGAAGTGGAGCAAGAAAACGGGAAACAGGTTGAGATTCATCATTATATATCCCTTCGTTGGAAACATCAAATGCAGGATAATCTAGTCCTCGTATTCTTCTTGCTGGAGAAGGAGTAGGGATAATAGCTATAGGATTAGGATATAGATTAGAGGTTGCAGGGGTTGGCAAAGCTGCTGTTGCTGAAGAAGAGGAGGATGATGGTGTTGAAGTAGATTCTAAAGCTGATGTAATAGCTGAAGATAAACGCTGATTAACGGATGTAGTACTATTATTATTGTCGTTATTATTATTATTATTATTATTATTATTATTATTATTATTATTATTATTATTATTATTATTAGTAGTAGTATTATTATTATTAGTATTATTATTATTAGTATTATCATTATTAACACTACTATCACCAGTGGCTGGTTGTGTATTGGCAGATACAGTATTAGAAGGAATTATTGGGGTTGCACCTGGTTGTGTACTTCGCAATAACTGGGCAACAGTCATGAGAGAAGCACTTGATAGAGAATTTGTCTGATGTATTGGATCGCCGACTTCTATTACCAGAGTCTGAGTGTTTCCACCCCTGTATTGAACAAGTACGGGTGGCAAAACATAATTGCCATTATCAAGTCTGGAGATTCCAGCTTCTTGCAGAGATTCAGGTGTCACTTGAACGGTTGTGGCTGGCACAGTGGGTTGCTGAGTATGATGTTGTGGTGTCGACATGATTGCCTGGCCTTTAGATAGATGTTTCTGGTGGAGTACTGTGTAAATATGTCCTTATCTGTAACTTTCCTTTGTTGTTATGAGGTGGAGTGGGCTACTGACGAATGTCCACTCAAATTGAGATTCTGATGCTGATGCTGATGCTGATGTTGATTTGTCATTTGTCATGAAGATTGAAGATTGAAAAGCTGTGGTGGGCAAAGAGCGCTGAATTAGGAGATTTTGTCTTTTATCCGAATGGGGCATGGGGCATTCGACACGACGATCGGCCTTCATGATCATTAACCTTTAAACTCTAACCAATTTAACAGTTTAACCTTTGATCACTCACCACTGGAGACTTAATATGTGTCTAGTTTGGTTAAATATATATATATATTAACAACATGGGTGCCGTTAGCTTAATGAAAGACATATCTGTAAATGTATAGTAGGTTTGTGTAGACAAAAGAAAAAAAGATAAAAAGTTGTACTTTGTGTAACATGATAAGTAAGGTATGATTACATAAGCATGGATGCTTAGGTAGATACGTTAGTTAAGAGAATTACCTCCCCTCAATTACATGGTCGAGATGAATTTCATCTAGTTATTTACTTCATTTATAGTCTTTATAGTCTTTTGTATACATCATTTAATAGTTCGATTATAACATACAAGTATGAAAGGTCAAATAGAAGTTACCAGAAAAGTTCTTAGTGATAAGGTAAATCATATTAACATTAAGAAGGCATCAGATTACTTTTTAGAATTTAAAGATCAAATTGATTGGGAAAATGACTATGAACGAGGAAGCACCTTACGATATTAAATTCTTATCTTATCTAGTATTATCTTATATTTTACACATTTTAAAATATTACGATAAAAAATACATTTGTTTTTAAAGATATCAAACTTTTTACACGTACTAATTGTTTGTTCTCCTTATTTATATTACACTTTGATATTTTTTTGAGTTATATATCTTCCAATGAAATTACTAGAGTTTGTAATTTTATAAAATCGTGTTCTCCACCAATAGCATTTTTACTATATAAGTTTACAAATTCTTTCTGATTATAAATCAAATTTACAAAAAATAAAAAAAAGGAAAAAATTAAAGATTTTTTTACGTTAATGAATGTAATATACCTGGTATAATCACTCTATTTGTAAAAGAAACGAACAATTGGAACATAGTGAAGAACACGCTTATAATCTTTCTTTGGTTCACCATTTCCTTCAGTATTGTTTGTGCCTTTTTGGTTACAGGTTTCAAATTCCCTGTCAATTCTAATCAATTCAGATTTACCAAAAACAAAACCTGGATGAAATATAAGAATTGCAACACATGCAAACAAAGTGGTCATACCATCCAATAGAAGTAAATAGTTTTCATTCGATGTTAAATTATTGATAATACCAACTCTATTAATTTTACCCCATTCAGCAACACGATAAGAAAGTCTGATTGCAATACAGGTAAATGAAAAAAGGATAGCATAAAGATAAATTTTCATTTTTTTTGTCAATTGAATTACATTTGAAGAGTATACTCTGAAATAAGACCAAAGGAAAATGGATATAATACATAAAGCTAATTGAATAATAAAACCTGCTAAAACTAAGTTAATTGAATTGTCCATTGCACTTGTAGTTTGATCATTGGAAAAAGTACCCAAACCACTACCAATAAAGGCAGCTGAAATAATGTTTGCAACAACATTAAAAACTTCATATAATTTGAAGTTTTTTAAACGTTTATCGTGATACCAATTACTTTCTCCATCAATTTTTTCTAATTTTAAAAAAGTTATATAATGAATGAATAGTTCTTTAATTGCACCAAAAACAACACTAGGACCAAGAGCAATACAAACTGATTGCATAACATATGGAGAGATACCTGCATCTGTAACATACCATGCACGCCCTGCATAACCAATACAAGAAAAAGCAGTTCCAATGAACATTAAAATAGCAACTTTGAATCTTCTATAGTAGATACCAATAAGTGTATGTGAAATACAGATAATACCGTACAGAACGGCAAATGCAATGCTTCCACCTTCAGAAATACCTGTAGCTGGAATATAAGACATATTTTGATAGTTCTTTGTTTGTTTTATTTGGATATTGGTAAACTTTTTTGTTGGATATCAATATTATTATTTATTTCGTTAATATTATTGATTATCAAGCTTTGAAACAGATAAGAAAAAGAGAGATATGCTTTCATTTTATAAACATGAACACATGTTTCTTTTTCATGAACATTTTACAAAAATAATGTTACAGAGCCCACAACTTTTTGCCGAAAGTGTAAGTATAGTTTTAAAAACAATGCAATTACAACTTTTTGTTATACACATGGTGTAACCTGTAATCAGGAATAAGCCACAAATCTGACATCAATCCTAAAACACAACAATGAACAATAGTCCCAAGACCAAAGTAAAATCAAAAATTTGCGAGCCTCGCTCTCTCCATCGCAATTAGGAATTAATAATTTAGTGGAAAAAGAAAAGCGAAAAGCCCACAGTTTATTCATCATCCTTCATCCTCTATTAGATCTATCACTGATATCATCTATCATCTCATTAATTATCAAATTTATCTTTAATATCATTTAATCATTAAATAAATTATCATCGAATCATGGGCTCAGTGCTCAGTAAAGGTTATTGCTGATATTAACTTTAATAAAATCTACAACATCAGGATTAACGATTCAATGCCTTATGCTTTCAGATGATACTTCAAATTCACGAACAAAACCCGCTTTGAACGTAACAAGGGTTTTTTAATTTTTGATGTCTCACCTTCTATCTTCCACTGTTCAAACTTGTTATGTTACATTATATGTATACTATTTTAATAACTAATGTATATATATAGTATGTAGTATGTAAGCTGTAAGAGAAATTGAAACATTAATGCTGGAGTGTGTTTAGTGTTTATATAGATGCTTATACTCCACTTCTTATCAACCTTGTTTCAGAAAACGATGTCTGTAATCTGTAAACCAACTCAGCATAAAAATTAATTAATTTTTAAGTTAATCAAAATTATTAAATTAATCAAAAATTAAAACAAATTAATTAATTAAATCAAATTAATTTATTCAGATCGAGTAAATCGTAAATCCTATCTGTATTTTATCTTTATTCAGTTAATTGTTGAAAAAAAAGCTAAAATTTCTTTATTATTCAGCACCGCCACATTTTGTTTTCCGTGCCGGCGGCATTGACAGACTTCTCCCACCTCTCACGTGCATTTACCGTGTACCGCCACACTTCATAATCTATACTAAAGCAACTTAATGAAAACAAAAATTCTAATCAAATGAGTTCAAGATATATATGTTGGGTTCGACGTAGTTTTTTCACACATTAGTATATATATATGATAATATATATAAATAACCAATGAATGATAAACAATGGATGATTTTTTACAAAATGAAGCACTTTCGGAAAATCTACTTAAACTTTCTGAATTATTTCCTGATATAACATTGAGACACATTATGCACATTCTTAAAATATCTAATGATGATTTTGATTCATCTGTTGAACAAATTTTAAACTATGAACTAATTAAAGATGAACTTGAAAAAATTGATGAGGAAGAAAATCAAAAAAATATATTACTCAAAAAAAAACCTAGTGAATGGGAAATAATTGAAAGTCAGAAACATAATGCTTATGTGAAACCTAAAGGAAGGAAGAAAGGGAAACAAGGTAATGATAATAATAACCATACAAAAATGATGTCAAATTGCAGCAGCAGGCGAAGTTCAGTTTCTGTTTCTAATAGCACCAAATTGTCAACATTTGGAAACCAGAAAAGAAGAACATCATTAACTGCATCTTCTGATTCAATGATGTCCGGTTTACGTGATAATGATTCCAACGTACACACATCATCAAATTTGCTTGCTAGTACAATGGAATCATTACATATTAAAGAATTAGCAAAAAAATTAGAATTAGAAGATGAAATTATGGAAATTCTAGAAATATCAGAAAAAGACCGTGATTTGGTCGATTGGTATGTTACACAAAATTCATTAAAAAAAATAAATATTATTTATGATATTATGCTGAACTTTAGTCCAGATGAAACTATAGATAATCAACCTCGTAATAAGATAGATACAGTTTCACTTGATATATTATTTCCTTCAGATCAAAAAAGAACACGTGGAGTGATGTCAATGGCTGAACTGATAAAACATGGTGTTGGCAGCATACCTACCGCAGATAGTAGTTGGGATGAATTACAGTCATTAATCGATGACAATCCAGAATTAGATCTACCAAAAAAGTTTTATTTGTTAGCAATGAATTGGTATGAAAAAGATCTAGCAAAAATCTTACATGCAGCGATTGTATTGAATAACTGTTTTCAAAAGAAACCAAAAATTAACAAAATTATTCTTGATATTAATAAAATAGAAACCCAAAATTATAATAATGCAACTGGTAATGATGTATATGACATAGAATCTGATGGATTTTTTAAAGTTGATGGAGCAGGACGAATTGATAAAACAGAATTTGTTTGTGATGAAGATATTGACACATCTACAACATCTTCAAATTTAAAATCCTTAGATAGTCTTGAATGGCGTGCAAATAAACTAAAAAGTTCAAGAGATACAACCAACAACAAACTTTTGAAATCATTTTATTCCCAATCAATTTCAGAAACAAAAAGTAATATGAGGTCTCATCATGAATCAACACAAAGCAAGGAACTGAAGCATAAGATTGAAAATGCAAAAAAATCTTTTGTTATTGATTGTCATAGTCTGAGTGTTGAAAATGCTCTTATCGCTTTAAAAGAGTCTTTAGCATATTGGTGGGATTTGGAAATGTATTATCGAAATGTCAAAAATACTAGATTTGAAGTCACATCTGTTACACATCTACAGCCTTTTACAATTATCACTGGTAGAGGATTGCACAGTGGAGGTGGTATACCCAAAATTAAAAATGCAACAATTAGATATTTAAATGCTAATGGTTACAAGTTTGACGAAAGAATCTCCACGATTAAAGTGTTGGGCAAACATAAAACACGAAAATAGTCACTGTAGTTCTGTTTTATGAACATCATGATATGTATGTAGGTTTTGTCGTTTATGTACATGCAATTTATAAAAATTTTAAACTCTTTTTATATATGTCCAAAAAATAGAAATTATTTGAATATTTATTTCTTCTTCTTTTCCTTTTGAGCTAAATTACCACCTAATTTCTCTTCTTCGTAATTGGATGACAACATATCCAAGAAATCGTCTTCTTCCTTTTCAACCTTCTTTGCAGTTATACCAGTCTTCAATCTGTGTAGTCTTTCTGCTTCTGCCTTTGCTTCTTGTTCCTTAACTTCAGTTTCTGATTTACCAGATTGTTCGAAAGCTGCGAATTTACTCTTGAACTTGTTCAATTTACCCTTAGATTCTGCATCTAACAAACTTGCATCTGGTTTGGATGCATTCCATAATGGATTGTTTCTTTGATCGGTAATCATTCGTAACTCATCTTTTGGATATTGAGATCTTCTTGTAATAACAGAACCATCAGATAACTCGACTTGTGTGTTGAATTTGTAGTAAATTGCAGGTCTTGCTTTACCTATTCTAATCTTCTTTAATGGTCTTTTTGGAAGAGCAGATTGAATCTGCACACGGCCTGCATATCCTCTTGTTTGGACACTTATACGGCCTCCAATGGAATTCTTTGATAATACAGATGTAAACATGTTAACTATTGTAGCTTTGTTGTGTTTCCAGGTAAACCACAGTTTTTGTTGCATGTGATTTTCTTTTCTTTAAAGCTGACAAAACATGTTGAAAAATCGACAGAAAGAACTGATGTTTTCTCTTAAAATCGGCGAGCGTGCTAGGCCGGGTAACCCATTTTCTCCGCAACATGAATTTAAGATTTCAGATTGGTGTCAGATTTAAGATATCCCATAAATAACATTTATATCATGAAACGGTCATTTTTAAAGATTTGTAATAAGTGAATATAACCCAGTTTCACTTTATAATAAACAATGGGTTTATTTATTAATTATCTATTAACTTACCTTTTTGGTGGTATAACTTTCATTCCATTGATAGTGTTCTCCGTATGGTATATTTCCCCGAAAGTTTCCCAATCAGTCAATGACAGAAAACTTGCCGATGAAAAGAAAGCTCAAGAACAAAGTTTTGCTAAAGGCGAACCTAAAGGGTACAGAGATTTAAAAGCAGGACAGTTTATTGATCAAGATGATTTAGGAATAAAGACAAATTTTCAAGGATGGATCACTGTAACTAAGGAGTTTTATAGGTTTACACAGATTAATCCTGATGATTTTAAACAAACTACAAGTGGAGAAGTTGATTTAGCATCATCCAATTCAGTAAATACACAAGACAAATCATCTGGCATTTTTTCAAAAATGATAAAAGGAAATAATGGACATTCTCACTCCAGTAGTGTGGATGAAGATATTAAGGAGGGCGATCAAGATACTGCAACATTAGGTGCTGCCAAACTGAGACAAATAAGAAAAAGAAATAGATTTTATGGTGTTATCAAACATGGAAACCTATTCTTATACGGTGATGAAACACAGAAAAATGTTAAGTATGTTATTGTTTTGGATCATTATACAGTTGCAATCTGGCCAAGAAACCTCACCGATGCACAGATATACATGAAAAGAAGCGCAATTTGTTTGATTAACAATGATGAATATTCTCACAATAAAGAGGCTGCTTTGGAATTACAACGTTTATTAGAAGACAAGTCAGATAATGTTTCACCACCTAAAAACTCATATTTTTTATATGCTGACTTAGCCATACAAAAAGAAGATTGGTATTTTGCTTTATTGAAAGCAACGTGTACAAAAACAGAATTAAACAGTTTGAATAGAAATCTCAATCCATCGATTATGGCAAAACCAATATATTATTATACTTCAGATATGCTGGATCTTATTGGAACTCTAAACGCAACGGAAAATCAATTGACAACCAAATGGCTAAATGCGTTACTCGGAAGATTATTCTTATCCACTTACCAAACGGAAAGGTTCCAGAAAGCATTTAGACTTAAAATAGAAGAAAGATTGAAGAAAATCAGAACTCCAGGATTTCTAGATCAGTTGTTAATTAACCGTATTGATGTGGGTCATTCTGGGCCGTTTTTCACGAATCCAAAACTTAAATCATTATCACCAGAAGGTGATATGGAGATTACTATTGACCTATTATATCAAGGCAAAGCTATGGTGGAGATTGTTACCAAACTATTTGTGAATGTTACCGGTTTTAAACAAAGACAATTTGATATAGTCATGAAGCTGATTGTTAACAAAATTGAAGGTGAAGTTCTAATTAAGATAAAACCCCAGCCTTCCAGTAGAGTATGGTACACATTTTTAAAAATGCCAGAAATTGATATTAGTGTAGAGCCAGTTTTTAGCTCCAGAGCAGTTAGTTATGGTATTATTACTGGCATTTTGGAAAATAAATTGAGGGAAGCTATTAAAGCAAGTATTGTTTATCCATTTTTTGATGATTTCGTTTTTTTCAGATCGCCAGATGAAATTTTTAGAGGTGGTATTTTTGATCACTCAGTAAGATCACAAAATTCATATGATTCTACTAAAGAATCAGCTGAAACCTCAAATGAAATTGATTCTTTTGGTTCTCCTCCACAGTCTCTTCACCCAGAAACAATGGATGATACCAATAGCGAGCCCGAACATGTTATTTCATCTAATTTGACGGATAACCCAAAATCGGATGTTGCAACACAACATTCTACAAAGAGCTTGGTTAACTCAGGTTTTGCAAATGACACCACAATACAGCTGAGTAGTACCAAAACCCCATCTGAAAGTTTCGAAGAAGATATGACAAATACTTCGGAACAAATTAAAGATTCTGTTATAAAGTCGTATAGCAAAATAAAACAGTGGTACAAGAAGGCCCCATCTTCTTCTGAAACTCGGTCTTCAACCACTTCTGACTCAAGCTTAAATATACCTAAAAAGAAAATAAGTTCAAATAGTAAAGATTCCACCTATATTCCTCCAGAAATGATCTCTAATCGTAGGCGAAAGCCATCAAAACCAGATAATTTATCAATAGACATTTTGGCTCAACCAGAAACACCGACTGCTACTTCATTTCAATTATTAAGCTCAAATATTGGAACTAGACCATCTGGTGATGCATTCATAAAATTGGACAGAAGACGTGCAAGTTCACAATCATCAACATTTGGTTCATCATCAATTCCAGAAGAGCAGTTTTCTTCACCCATTCATAACTCGCCCCAATCACCAGATATGTTCATTAATGAGAAATTCAGAAGTCCATCTGTATCAGGCTTATCAGCTTCAAATTCAAACTTAATTGGATTGCAGAGTGGATCACATATGATTCCTCCATCATTACGGTTTGGTAGTGATACCGATTCTAAAAATGAATCAACACTCGATTCAGTGGCAGAATCTGCCAACGTATTGTTGTCTGGTTTGCAGGAATCCCCTTTTGTTGTTGGTAATCAGTCGTCGCATTCACAAGAACAGACGGGACTCAAATTACCAAATAATAGACTATTACGCAAACCCGTACCAAATTTACCTTCCCTACCGCCTAAAGATTCAGAAATTCAAACTGGGGATGAACCATTTTCAAACTAAAATGGATTTTATTGTTTTTGTAATTAATTATTTTTATCATTATAGTCTTACAATTATATAATACAAAATTATGTGTTTAGTTATTTAAGTCTCAATTTAATTTTGGGACCTGCTTTCTTCTTCTTAAATTCTTCAATCTCAGGACTTTCAGATCTTGAACGTGATCTGTTCAATGTAAGTGAAACAGCAGACGGCGATGGTGATTTAGATGTATCACGTTTAACAGGGCTCAATTTATCGATTATACTGGCAGTTCCATTACTCCAATCCAACACTTTACCATCTGATTCAAATAGAGCTACTTCTTTTTCGACTGTATCTTCTTCATTTGTTTCATCCTTTTTAACTTCAACTGATATATTCTGACTACTTTTTATATCTTCATCTTTGATTTCTTCTATATTGTCATTTGTAGCGGATTCAGTTGTTTTTGGTAAAGTCAGTTTAATTGTAGACGTAGCGGCAGTCGTAATAGAAGGAACATAATCTTCAACTTTAACTGTATTAGATTTTACTCCTGTATTTTCTTCTTGAATTATATGCGGCATCTTCTCATTTCCTTCACTAACCACCTTAGAAGATGATGGATCTACCGTATTCTCAAGTTTTATTAAGAATTTGGCGGATTCCTGTTGCTTTGGTATCGCTCCCGTAATCAAAAAATCTTGCCATTTTTTAGAATTTATTTTCAAAGTCACCATACACTTAGCACTTTCACCAGTAGTCGTAAAATATTCATTACTTGAAACTAAAACCGTTCTATCAATTAAATTAAAACGAACATAACGAAGTGGAGAGAAATTATTATGCCTAATAATAGAATTGTTTCCAAACTCAGTAACTAAAGTTTTTGGAACTATAGATGGTAACTTGATCTTGACTTGGAAAGATGTAGCTGATTTTATAATATCAATATTATTATTTCCTCCCTTTTTCTTCCTTGGTTTCTTAGCTGGTGATGTTGTAAGATTTAAATCACTTGCAGTTCTCTTATGCTTAACATTAGGTTTATCATCATTAACTTTGAGCTTGATAGATGGTAACTGTATCTTAAATCTGGCTTCTCTTTTCAATGATACAATAAATGATAATTCAGAAGCATTGTCAGAATTAGTATTTTTGCTTTTAATTTTAACAACAATTTGTTTATCGCTTGGTAGATGCGTAGTAACCATAAATGAATCCTTAGCCTTGTATAGTACCATCATGATATCAAAGATGTTTCTTCTGGTGTTTATAGGAACAAGACACGAATGGAGTGTACTCCATAGCTTATGAGTAAGTCCTTTCCCAACAGCTAAGTCTCTTCTTAATAAATCTATAGAGCCTTTGATCGATTGTCTAGAAAGTTCATCTTTTCGTGATTGCATTGATAATTTAGCTGAAGAAGAATCTTCAATGTGAATCATCCGATTACCCACATTCTCATTCAAATCATTACCATTTATCGAGTTCAAAAACTCTTCATCGTCTAATAGAGAAGAAATACCAGAATACGCAGCAACACCAATACTGTTGACAAGTAACAAATTCAATTGGTATTTCATGTATGACGATTCATCCAACTTCATAGTAGTAAAATAATAATTCAAAATGTTAGTATTTCTCAAACCACCGAGGATTAATAAGCCATTAAAGGCAATAAGTCTAATATCTGTATTGAATTTATTTGTTGTATACTTCAAAATATCCATAAAGGTCATTTTTGCCAAGCCTGATCTAACAAATCTAATTTTCTGTTCTAGAACAACTTTTGTGACAACTTTGTTATAAGATGGAGACCACTCATCCATTTTGAGACATCGATTTAGTTCTTTAACAGCTGCATATATAAATTGATCTTTTCCATCGCGTGGAACTGGAATTTCAGAATCCTTTGTAGAAGTGTCCATATCTAAACTTGGAATTTCTCTCCTTGAAACAACAATCAAATTACATACAGCCTTGATAATTGAGGAATAGTAATACGAATCGTCAAACATGTTGTTACTATTATCGTTATATTTTAAAATATTCAACAAAATACGTTTCAATTCAATAGGAACATCACCATCTTTATTTCTGACATTTGATAAGGCTTCTATTATTGCTTTCATAATAAATAAGTTGGAGAAAACAGAAAAATCATTAGGTTTTGGTAAATATTCATTAGGATCAAATTCATTGTAACCTTTAACAATTGTATTTTCATAGCAAAATAAATATTTAAAAGTTTTCAATAAGAATCTCATACCAATATGATCATTTTCTTCACTTGAGATTTTGGCCAGAGATTTAGCAGCTTCTTCCCGAACTCCATAATAATATCTACTGTCAACTAAAGTTCTTAATAATATCCTGGCATGGTAAAGAGTTGGCCTATTAACATTTCCAAAATGCTTGACACTTTCATATTGGGCTTTAACATCTCTATCTTGTCTCAATTGGGATTCAAACTTATCATCTGTAAGATTAATTGTGTATTTACAAATCCATTCATTATCAGCATCAAATCTTAACCATTCAAAAGCTTCGTCTTTTTCATCATCAACAGTTACAGCTGAACCTAAAGATTGTTCAGCCTCAGCATCTGAAGAATTAGCATCATTTTCTTTCAAATCCCAATTTTCAATATCATCGGAAGTTGTCAATACATTACCAAGCATATTAATTTTAGGTTGATCATTTTTCTCCTTTCTTCTCGATTCTTTCTCTTTTTCTCCAGATTTTTCCTTATCATCGGCTTCATCACCTTCTCGTCGTTCTTTCTTTCTTCGTCTATATTTTGTATTGTATTGAATATCCAGTTTTGTTAATGAATCGGATATCCCTAATATATGTTCATATGGTGAGCCATCAGCTTCATGAATCCTAATAGTAACAGGTCCAGTAAACACAGATTGTGCTTCTAAATGTTCATTTTCAGTCATGAATGTATTTGCAGAATCCACAAACGACTTCGTTTTGAAATTCAGAAGATCATCACTATTTTCAACAATTTCTTCAAAATCGGATTTGTTTAAACTCATTCTTTGCATTTGACGAATTGACATTTCAATAAAAAGACGTTTTTTGTTGAATTTTTGAGTGATTCTTAAAGTCGGCACTCCATTTCTGTGTATCCAATTTTGGAAAAAACTTTCTAATTTATGATGAGCAACTTTTTCACAGACTCTTTGAAAATGTGCACCGGATAAGTTATTACCATTTATTAAATCATTGGACATAGCTTGAAGAAAAATTTTTGGAATAACTCTGGAAAGACCAAATAATTTGTCCGTCTTCGTTATACGTTTATCAAGAATCATTAATACTAATGGAGCTTTAAGATGAATAAAATCAAGATCCTGATCAAGATTTATTGGAAATCTAAACATTTGATTTGATAATGGTCTTTTTCCCACATCGATTTCACATAGTAAATCGCAACGTTTTTGAAATGTAAAATTATAATAGTTTACACCTAACAATTTCTTCAAAAATTGGTTACTCATAAAACGTGCAATACCAGAGGTACACCATATATCATTCAAAGTTTTTGGTAAAACATTAACACCTGAGTATTGTTCGGCTAATGCGATAGAAAGTTTTTCTGTAGTTTCAAATAAGGGTTCAATGAACTTTGGACCATAGAGAAGTTTAGTACTTGCCACTGTCATACCAGCAAATGTACATATATCACATGGCAAATCATCAATAAAAAGAAGAGTATAACTAGTGAAAGGAAAAGAACTAAATTCTTTGGAATAATAATCCAATGCTTTGTACAGAAATATCGTTGAATTTATTACTTCTTCTTTCTTGCCTGGGGGGAAATATAACATAGTTGGGACTTTATTTGTATTTGCATTATCTAAGGTGAATTGAACTTGATTATCGTCACCGCTGTTAGAAGTTGTGGATTGTTGATTAAAAACCAAATCACCTGACCCTTGTTTGACGTCTACAATTGGAGTTTTATCAAAGCAACCGATGGCAAAACCTAAATGATGTGCACACACTGGGTTGTAAAATTGAAAGTTAATCACTTTTTTGGCAACATCGATTGGATGAGGTGATTCTCTAAAACTAACTAAATCTGGAACAACAACTTTTATTGGAGTTGATTCTATGTTAACTTCTTCATTTTCATCATCTTGATTATCCTCAACAATGTCAGTTTTACTAGGATTATTATTTTTCTCTTTAGCATTTTGAATGGCATTATCTCTGAATATCTTTTCAGCACGCTTAGTTCCAATAAGAATAGACTGTCCAATATCGCCAACTGTTTTTGGTACAATAATATTAATATCCCATGCAGGTTTTTCGTGAAAGTTATCAATGCATGGAACCCAAGAACTTGTACTACATCCAAAATCATTGTTAAAAGTGTAACAATGCCACTTATTTTTAGGAATATCCGTATGTATACCACCATTAAAAAGTATACCATTTTTCATGTTTTTAACAATATAAACTATTTTAATATTCAAAGGAGTATAAACTTTTTCTTGATTTAGTAAAGTGTTTGCGGTATTTGGAGTTTCATTCATGGACCTATTTGTACTTATAGGAGAGAACGAAATCTTTGATGTATCTTGTAATCTCAATTTTATACTATCGGGTATTTTAATATTAAGTTCAGAAGTGCATATACCAAATGAGGATGATGGATCATCAGTATCATTCTGATCCGAAAAAAGTGGATAATATTTGGCTCGTATCATTTCGTGCTGATGAGTGGATATATTTTTACTATTGGAATCAAAATGAGAATCATAATTATACTCAGATAATACTGGATTTTCAGGATCATTCATATATTCTTGGTTCTGAAGGAAATCATCATAACTATAGTTTGCACGCCTTTGATTGACAATAATTGATTTAATTTGTATACCTCTACAATCCAATTTAATAAACTTCAATGAGGCATCCAATGGCAAAACAGTAATTTCAGTCTCTGCAGAAATTGAATTCTGCTCTAAGTCAACGTCTAATGTAACTTTCTGGTATCCAATTTTAAATTTCTGAGAAGGAATGTTATCAAGTTCATGTTTGTTGTAATGTTTTTTCGGGGTCTTTGGGGTTCTAGGAGTTATTGGAGTCCTAGGAGTCGGTTTGATAGACAATATCAAGTTCTCCATTATATTAATGAATCCTTTATAAGTGTCTCAGACCCTTTCTGTGGTTGTGAATGAAGTCCTAATAGTCCTTTATAGAAAATAACTAACTATTGCTGAGCACCACTTCATCAACATCCTTCTCCCCTTTTCTTTCTCCCCTGATGTTGTTTGAAGTTTGAATTCAGGTCGCCGCCGGTAGTGCTGTGTACGTAAGCAGCGGCTTACGTGAGCAAAACTGCTGTGCTGTCTGCTGTCTGCTGCCATTTACTTGCTCTTTTGTTTTGGTTTTAGCTTTGGTTTTGGGGGCGGGCAAAGTTTCAAATTCCACGTTCCTTCCTGGGCATCCAATCTTCAATGTAGGTGTCAGACAGAACGCAAAATATACACCATAATCTCACTATTATTAGAGTACATCAATACGTATATCTATCACACATATATCATACACCTAGCAATATCACACGGGATAAATTGCTTGAATCATGGTGGAAGAAAATCAACCAATATCTGAGACGGATGTCCAGGTATTAGACCCGTCAAATATTCAATCAATAAATGTCGAGAACAATAATGAAATATCATTAGATGCAAACGTTAATAATTTAAGCAATATTGTAAGTGAATCTACCGTATATTCTACTACAGATGAAATCGATAATAATTTTGAAAAATTAAGTATTAATGTCAACAATGAAGACAATAAAGTCAAAACTATCGACGAAACCACATCATCAACGGATCTATACACAAAGATCAATTCAAAAGATTTTGAAATATTTCATTGTATCTCTTCTTTAGAACACAATAGTAATGTTGGTATTCAATACTATATTTGTAAGAGAATCCAACAGTTTCCAATTGGTGAATTACGCTTTTTTGCTCCACAGTTCTTGCAATTATTAATAACAATGGAAACACAGTCAATGGCATTAGAAGAAATGATTAAAGAAATATGTTTTAAAGATCCACATTTTAGTTTAATAACATTTTGGCATTTACAAGCAATGCTACAAGATCTTTCAAAAGAACCGGAAAGTGTTGGTTTTCAAACATGTAAAAGGCTTGTTAATGAATTACAATATAATTTATTCAACTATTCTAACAATTCTAAAACTATAGCAGTCTCTTCATCTGGTGTTGTTACAAAAAAAGATTTAAATAAAGATTTCAGGCCAAATGTTTATCCAAGTATAATATTAGCAACTTCTTTACTTTCAGGTATAACAGTACCTGAATCAACAGCTTATGTAGAACCAATAGTTAAGATGGAAGGTAAGAAAGTCAAGACAATGGTTTTTGAAGTTGTTAAAGATATCAAAAAGAGTTTAACTGAAAATTTAACTAAGAAGAATACTTTAAATAATGCACTTATGTCTGGTCAAAGAAGTTATTCAAATGATTTAAGACGTACAAAATCTATTAACACTATGAAAGATCGTAAGACTCCATTACAACATTCAAAATTAAGAGACAGTGGTGAGTTTATTAAACCAAAGACAAGAAAATCTGAAGAATTGGGATTTGAAATGATTGAAACTTATGCAGATCTTAACTTCCCAAATTTACGTAGACCTTCACTAAAGGGAACTTCTCAGAAAGGTGGAATATATCATGCAAATTCCACAGTTTCAGTAAATACTACACCTGAATCTCAACAACAGATTGAAGAAAACGATGATAAAAGCATGACTAGGTCAATGCCAGATCTTCATGATAGTAAAGAATTTGCTTCCACTTATAATAATACCAATGTGTCATCATCACCTAACTCTTCCATCGTTGACATGTCTGGTTATCGTTCTGATGGTTCTTATGCATCATCAATTCGATACTCTTCAGATTATAAAGATAGTTTAGAGTTATCAAATAACGTACAAAATAATTCAAATAATGGTGTTAATGGAGGAAATACTCATAGTAAATCACATCAGCATATATTACTTACAGACTTACAAAAGGTTAAATTGTTAAAATCAAGTTATTTTAAAAATGAAACTCAATTTGTTATTGCATTACAAAATATTTCAATTAGACTATCCAAAGTTCCAAAAGAAGCCAGACTATCAACTCTTAAGGCTGAACTTTCTATTTTAAACAAAGATCTGCCATGTGAAATTGATATTCCAATGTTATTACCAAAAAATAAAAGAGGTAAATTACATAAAATATGTAGGATTGCAGTAAATGAAAGTGCGGTTTTAAATTCTGCAGAAAGAGTTCCTTATTTACTGTTAATTGAATATTTATCAGATGAAGTTGATTTTGATCCATTCACATCATCAAATAAAAAAATTTTAAGAAATATTCAAGATTATGATGATATTTCTGGTAATGATAAATATAAATTTGATCTTTCTTATAAATCACCAAAAAGAAATATTTCAACTGCTTCAGCATCTGATTCTACATTTAAAGGAGATGAGCCAAGTGATGTTGAAGAAGGTGATTTAGCAGATATATCTGTTATCAAATTGACTAATAAAATGGGAAAATCATCTCAAAATATTGATTTAGGTACGATATTGTCAAAGGATAGCAATACATCATTACAAATACCTCCATTAAATGCATTATCTGATCACGAACATAATATTGCTACACAATTAAGAATTGCATCTATAATGTTAACACAACTTGATTCACAAAATTCACCATTACCACATTTACAAGCTTCACAAATTAGGAATAGAATTATTGATTCAATGCAAACTATGCAAAATAGATTTGCTCATAATGATGAGACTGAAGGTGCTGGTGAACGTAAATTATCTAATGATATGAAAGTTGCTGGTTTAAGTTACCTTGGTGAAGATTGGAATACTAAAAAGGCACGTATTCGTTCTGAAAGTAAATTTGGACATTTAGATAATTGGGATTTATTTTCAATGATTGCTAAAACTGGTGATGATTTAGCGCAAGAAGCATTTGCATGTCAATTAATTCATTTAATGGCCAATATATGGTATCAAGATAAAGTAAAAGTATGGGTTAAAAGAATGAAAATTATAGTAACATCAATAAACACTGGTTTAGTTGAAACTATTACCAATGCAGTTTCTGTTCATTCTATCAAAAAGGCACTTGAAAAGGATATGCTTGAAAATAATGAATTACCACCAAGTGGTGTTGCTACATTGAAAGATCATTTTAAAAGATTATTTGGTGATGAAAACAGCGCAAAATATAAAATGGCTCAAGAAAATTTTAGTGTATCATTAGCAGCATATTCTGTTATTTGTTACATACTTCAAATTAAAGATAGACATAATGGTAATATAATGTTTGATTCTGAAGGTCATATTGTTCATATTGATTTTGGATTTTTATTATCCAATTCACCAGGATCTGTTGGTTTCGAAAATGCCCCATTTAAACTTACACAAGAATATATTGATGTTCTAGGTGGTTTGGATTCATATTACTTCCAAAAATTCAAAACATTGACAAAAGAAGCATTTAAATCATTACGTAGGAATGCAAAATGTATTATTGATATGGTTGCATTAATGCAAACAGATTCTTCTTTACCTTGTTTTAAAGCTGGTGAAAATACATCTGTTTTATTAGAACAGAGATTTCAACTTCATTTGAACGATACTGAAGTTGATTCTTTTATTGAAAACATTTTGATCAATAAATCTTTGAACAGTACTTATACCAGATTATATGATCAATTCCAACTACTAACCCAGGGTATTTATATTTGATAATCAATAAGATGTTGAAGAAAAACAAAAAAAACGTATCATGCTTATTTATTTTTTAAAAAAAAATTAAAAAAGGTGTACATAAATTTTATATACTATATACGATCTAATTAACAAAGTTTAATGATTTATTATAATTATTGGTTAAATTATACACTTAAAAAGTTTGAAAATAAAAGTAAAAAAACGTAGTTTCATAAATACGTCAACCCCCCAAAAACTAAAAAAAAAATTATAAATTATCTTAATCTAAATTTAAAACCTGAGCCATTTACATTATGAACTCTAGATATTCCAGTAGAAACTCTCACTTTATAATCTGATGATATATTTGATCTTGAAGAATGACCATCATTTGCACTTTTAGTAGGATGTAAACTGACATCGTCATAGATTTGAGTTGAATGGTTCATACTCTTATCCATTTCCTCGCTTTGTTTTTCTTCGTTAGTTTTCTCAGAACCACTTCTGGACATTAACAAAAAAGGAGGAAGTTTGGATATATTATTATTATTATTATTACTACTAGTAGTAGTATTAGTATTCGAATAAACTGGATCAGGAGATGGTGTTGTTGGTGGTGTGTTGATTTTCTGTGAGCTATTTGGAATTAACATGTATAGAAAGCATTCAACAGACCATTCGTACCATACACTATCGGAGGAACAAACTCTTTTAATAAAAAGACTAACTTCATGACCATCATATAAATTCAATGGTTGTTCAAAAGGTAAAAACGCTGGTAACCATGAAACTGAATCATCAATTCCTGGCGGTTTTGGTATATTACTAACACCTATATCAGCATATAATGTTGAGCTAAAAAATCCAGCTAATCCATGGATTGAACCTTTCCTATTTGGTTTTAAAGCCACTCTACATTGTCTTGAATTATGTTTATTTGAATTATATGAAAATTTTGCAGAATTATGGGAGCTGTGTGATACTTTACTGACAAATTTCCATACTTCTTGTGGAAAATCTAATAGTGTTTCCATTTCTGGTATCATTGGAACATAAAGTTTATCAGTTGAGGTTGATGAAGCTAATTTCCATAATTTAGGTGAATAAACTGGAGAAACGTAACAATGTAAATCTTGTGGAATAAAAATACAATCTGAATTGCATAATTCATTTGTGGATATACTATCGATACATTCAGGCATTAATTCATTACAACCAAAGCTTCCAATTAATTCAGAAATAACCATATTAAAAGGTGGATTTTCTAATCTATATTGAAGATTAACATAATCATTTGAATTAACATTAAGTATATTTACATGAGAATTCCATTGTTGAATATTTCTTTGATTGAGCATAATCATAACATTTGGATTTCTTTCTATTGCTGTGATAATGAAATCTGATGGAGATATTGAAAGAAATTTTAAAGCAGAGAAAAACCTTTGAATTAAAGGGCCCCTTCCTGGACCTAAAAATAAAATATGAGGTTTAGTATTTGAAATCCAATTTTTTTGTAAATCTATTAAAGCTTTAATAATTGCTCTTTCATATTGTTCATATTTAAATGTATCTTGTTCAAATACTTTATATGTTAAGTTTTCTAAATTTTCTATAATTGGTTCTAATGGAGATTGTAATATAAATGGTGAAGAAAGAGTTTGTGAAGAAATATTTGATTTTTTTAAAGCAGAAAGAGTGAATGAATACATATATGGAAGTAAATCTGTTTTATAAGAAATTGATATAAGATGTTGAATATAAGATAAATATGTAGATTTATCATTAGAATTTAATTCTTTAACATTAAGATTTGAATCATTTACATTTTTATCAATACCATGTAATAAAAAAATAGGTAAATTTAATGTTTTATATTGAATCAATTTCCAAATAATTAATTGATTGAATTTATGTAAAACTGGATAAGATTTTCCATTTGGTAAGAATCTAGAAGCAGATATCAAATAAAATTTAATTGGCTCTAATAACCAACGATCTAATATAGATGATGGAATATTTGATTTTGGAGCACCTAAAGAAACTGATAAATTAGGATGATAGTTACAATTTAATCTAATTGAATTCCACATTTCCCAAGTTGAATAAGAATCATAAAAAGATGTATCTTTATCTTGTAAATCTTGAGAAATTGGTAAAGAAATAGTGATATTAATAGAAGGAAGCAAATCCATAAGTTTTAAAATATTTGATGAAAATATTTGCATATTGTTAACATTTTTTGGAGGGCTTAACATAAAAGTCTTAATCCCCAGATAATTAGCAAATGATATTTCATTATAAAATACTTGAAAGGAGAATTCATTAATTACAATATCATCACTATCTAATTCTATCCAAGAAGATATTAATCCCACAGTGTATTGAATGTGGTCTCCTGTTGATATATCTGTGTTTTCAATTTTTGGATGAGGGACGTGTAAAAAATCTAAAGAGTAATCAGAGTGATTTTGAGATGACCAAGATTGGAAATAGTTTTTACATACTTGTTTGTATGATTGGTTAGTTATTGATAATAAAAAAACTGAATATCCGTTATCCAAATTTTCATCAAGAAATGTAGGATCTGTTTGAAGCCGAAAAGCTGTCTGATGTTGAGGTTTCAGACCTATCTGTACAGAGCACATTGTTTTAGAATGATATGGTGGATATATTTTTCTGCGTATTTGCCTATATACTAATAATTCTCTTTGTTTGAGGATACCAAGAGGAATAAGTTTTGCTATGAATGTATAGATATATATATATATATATAGATATTGACAATTGTGGTTTACCACTGGGTGTTGAGAAAGAGGTTGTGTGATTGGCACTGTCTACAATGAATGGTTAAAGGCCTGTCAAGCTAATATCGAAGCAACCCTGTATCGATCTCTTGTAAAAGGTAGCATTGAGCATCGAGCAGCATCGAGCAGCATCGAGCAGCATCGAGCAGCATCGGGCAGCGTGCTACGGCAGCGTGCTACGGCAGCAAATGGCGCCCATGGGAACGCTTCTCCAGCAGCGCAAGCCCCAAACACATTGATCCCTGGAGATCGCAAACTCGAAACATGCAAACATGCAAACACGGCGTACCTGCAGAGAAAAGTTCTGTGAAGTTTGGAGTTTAGCGTGTTTTAGTTTTTAGTGTGGCTAGTGTCTCTGTTTTTTTCGTTACATGTTACATGTTACATGTTAGCATGTTACATGTTACATGTATGTTGTGTTACAGCCGCCTGGCCACCGTCGACGCGTCGATTTCCCGGTTTTGGCATCACCCCCATCCATCCCCAAAGTTAGCGGTTAGCGCTTTTTCGTGTCACACAACAAATAACAAGTAACAATTTCATAACAAATGAACCACGAACCACGAACCACGAACTGAGAGGTGATAATAATAGTTAATAAACAGGAGCTTCCTCTCTTTTCAACTATTGTCCTTGTTATCTAAGACTGAACTTTACTATCCCCAGTCACTCACACAAGTTGTTCATATTCTTAAACTAGATTTATATATTCTACAATTTAATGCAGGCTCAACAACATCCATCACATAGCCAAACACAAGCTCACGCCCACGTCCAAGCCCAGCAACAAAAGCAGCAGCAACAACAACAACAACAACAACAACAACAACAACAACAACAACAACAACAACAACAGCAACAACAAAGCCATTCGCACGGTAACTCACATCACAGCAATTCCATTAATTTACAATCACATAGGCCTAAACCTTTGACTCAACAAGAAAGGGAACGTATATTTGCATACAGAGATAAATACTATTATTCTCCCAGATATTCAGATGATGAATATGAATATCGTCATGTCGCATTACCACGAGACATGCTGAAGATAATTCCTTCAGACTATTTTTCAGATAAAGGTACTTTTAAAATATTGGCAGAAGATGAATGGAGAACACAATTGGGAATAACACAATCTTTAGGGTGGGTACATTATGGATGTCATGCTCCAGAACCTCACATACTTTTATTCCGTAAACCAAAGGCTTAATCAATTAATTGTTACTATGCATTCTCATTTTACCTCATATATATATATATATATATATATAACATTATATAAACATAGATACATACTCACTTATATATATTATTTATTGTTGATCTTAATTGATCTTCATCAGCAATAATTAAAAACTGGAAATCCATCACAAATCACAAGGAATGTAGTACCACCAGCTTTAATGAATCATATATTGTATATACAAATTCATCTGCCGCACCAATAACCAATATGATTCCGATACACTTGCCTTTTTTGTCCTATATATAAATATGCATACTGAAATTTGAAATTTCATGCTCAGCGATTTTAGTTTTGCAATTTCCTTTTACGTTATACATGAAACGTTATAATTAACAATTTTAAAATTGCAGTACCCAAACAACATTACATACCTCCCGATTAAAATACATTTTTGTCTAATATGGAGGAAGATACTTTGAAAAAGTTATCCGATATTTTGGATACTCTAATAGGGCAGAACTCCCCTGAAACAAAGAAAGATTCAAATTCAATTAACGCGTTACTTACATCAGTACTTGTTCAATATAAAGATAAAAAATTAGATAGAAATCATAAACTCGGATTCAACAATGAAATAAATGAGACTACGATAGTTAAAAAGATATTCTTAGCTTTAAAAACTATGTTTGCTAGAAATCCATCTGTATTAATTGATGATGAAAGACACATTTTAATACTAGCTTCTGCTTTCCCATTTTTTAATTGTTTGCATTGTTCAATTGAACTTATTGATGATGTTCTATTTACACTTATACAAATAGTATCTGAATGTTTCCGTAAAGGGCTTCTAATGTATAATAGTCTAATATCTCAACAACGTGAATATGTTCTTAAAAATTTAGATAATTTATTATCAGATCTTATTAAATCATTTACAAATACAGATACTCCTGATATTTTAGGTGATAGTCAAGATCTTGATTCAAAACTTGTCTCAATCACAGAATTTAGTTCAATGACATTATCTAAAATTTCCAAAATTTCAACAACAATAAAAATTGTACAATTCTTAATACATCCTTCAATTTTTAAATTATATTTTACTCAGTATAGTTCATCATTTATATTAGATTCATATATTTCTAAATGTTGGTTTTGTTTGGAGAATATTATAGTTAATATTAAATTTACTCCTGAGAATAATCAAATTATAGCAATGTTGGATAATCTTTACTCTACTTTATTACTAACAACTGTCGATTATTATTATAATGATTCATCTAGTCAAACAAATAGATTACAATTAGCACTCAAATCGTGTCATTTTTTATTGAATTGGGCATTATTAACAAAATTCAATAGTTTACAAATTGTACTTGCTCAATGTCTTTTAAAACTTGATTTAAATTTAAAATCATTAAATAATTCAAAATATTTATATGAATATCTAGATTCAAGTAAAAATCCAAATGATTTAATGCATGCAGAATTAATAAAATCATTAAATACTGTCTTTGGTGAATCTTCAGATATACTATTTGATTCAACAGAATTACAAGCATTAAATGAAAGAAGACTTCTTGCATTATCTGACTATTATAACTCAATAAATATACAATCGAATAGAGTTATTGAGAAACCAAAATTAGAAAGTTTCATGTATGATTTAACTCAAGAAATTGTTGATGAATATGATAAAAATGTTACAGATATTTCTGATAAATATTTTACTATGCCATCGCTAGATTTGATTAAAACTATTAATAGATTAGGATTATACACATGTTATTTATCAGGTAATTATAGTTTATTATCGAGAACTTGTAAACTTTGTGATTCAAATCATAGTATTTCTTCATATATCACTCAAAATGTGGATATAAAACGTCCAAAACTTTTACCTAGCACTAAAATATATGATGTTTATTTATTATTGGCTTTAATTGCATCAAAAAAGGCCGTTTCAGGAAATACGGATATTATTATAGCCCTTCTCATTGCATTTACGAGATTATTTAGATCATATAGAGCACCAATAATTGAAAATCAAACATGGGATTTTATTCAATATTGTTTCACAAATAAGATTAGAGAAATTAGATTATTATCTGTAAAATTGTTTCCTTTGATAATATATACCCCAGAAGATGAACAATATCATAAAAATATAGAGTTAATTATTTCATATTTATTCAGATTTTCACCAAGTCATAAATCAGAATTTTATATTTTTGAAGGCTATATAATTGCATTAGGTGAATTATTAACTGTAAAAACAATTGATTCCAATTATTATATCATTTTAAACCAATTAGTCAAATTTATGAGTGAAACTGATGAATTTAGATCAAATATGGCAATTCATGAATTAAGGATAGTTGCTAGAACTAAAAACATTACTGCTTGGCAAGTAATTGAGCCATTTCTTCCAATATTAAGTAGAGATATAATTAAAAATAGATTTTCAACTACTGGTTTATTAGAAAATTTTTGTGCTGCGATAGATATGGAAAAGGAAACATTTATAGTTAGAACATTGGCTTATACAGTTCCATTTGCTGTTGGATCTCTTGAAAAGGATCATGTTACATTTATTTCAAACTTAGCAGGTAAATCAAAGTTAGAATTACTTACCACTTATAAAGATGAAATATTAGCTTTTTTATTGGTTTCATCTAAAGATTTAGATGCAGCGAGAATTATAAGACCTTTTCAAATTAATGATCCTAGTTATAAAGATAAAACTATTGTTGATTTGATTGACAGATTATCACATCTATTAGTACATATATTTTATCATTATAATTCTGAAGGGAAAACATTAGAAAGAATCAGAGAAGTATTAAACATAATTAGTACAGCAGCATATAATACAACTATAGAAAAGATGTTGAATGCCTGTATGTTTGGTATTGTTCAAAATATCGCAATAGCAATTAATGAAAAATCAAATACTCCATTTGCTATTAAAATTAGAGCAATTAAATCTGTTGTTTGTCTACTCAAATTATGTAATTCATTTGAAGCTTGTTTAAGTCAGATAATTACAGCATTACAGGTGGCTGTGAATTCAAGTGAGCTTAGAAAGGAAGCATTGTTATGTATAGATATGATTATAAATACTGTTAATGTTTCTAGTCTTGAATTTGTTTATGATACATTAATTTCTCAATTTTTACTACAATTCAGTACATATTCAGAAAAACATCAAATACTAGCTAGTAATATTATACGATCTTTATGCAGCAAATTACCTGGAAATCAATCATATAGATATTCATTGAAAAGTCTTCCTGACATGAAAAATGTTATATTTCAGCATTTGAGAATTAGAAAGTTTGTTACAGAATTAAGGCTTAGATTCAGAAGTGATAATATATGGGTTATAGAACAAGTTTTAGATGATTTGACCCTATTTTTAACATCTCCAGATAGTAATATTTATCAAACTATAAAAGAAGACGAAAATATTGGTAATTCTTTATTTTCTATCACAGAATCAATCATGAATAATTCATCAAAAATCAATATACAAGGTCTTAATTCACAAATACCTTTCAAATCTGCACGTGTTTTAGGTCTACTTGGTAATATTGATTTGAAAAATAGTGGATCTTCAAAAAAATATATTCAATCACCATATGATAATATTACACACTTTTTATTTCCTCCAAATGTTTTTGCAACAAATCAGTCTGAACATGAATACGCAAGATTAGAATTTTGCAAGTATTTTTTAAATAATATTCTTGTCAGATCTTATATTTCATCAGTCAATCCTAATGAACAGAAAGTTCTAGCATATACAATTCAAGAGTTTCTTACAGTTTGCAAATTTCCACCGATAGTATATGATCATTTTGATGAATTGAATAAATCTATTTTAGAACCTTTAAAAGAAAGAAGATACGGTCAGAAACACCAGATTGAGCTACCTTCATATCCAATTTACAAAAAAACAAAAGATTATTCTGCATGGTTAAAAGAACTAACAACAAAATTATTAGTTATTAACACTGGATTGGCACATCATATGAATATAATTAATGAGCAAGTTGCTTCTGTATGTATGTCCATTACTCAATTAGATACATTTGTTCTGAAGTTCATATTACCATACGCTGTTTTATTTTTAGCAGCTTATGAATCCAATAATAAAAATCATAAAACAGATCTTGTTAATGAGTTTTTACTTGTTTTAAATACAAACTTAAATTCATTGGATAATGATGTTATTAAAGAATCAGTAAAGAAATGTATAATTACAATAATTGAAATTTTACAATTCATAAAGGCAACAATCAATAAATTAAAGGAAGAAGAAGATTCGATTAAATCATCCAATAGAAGTTTATCGAAAAGTACAAAAAGTGCTATTCAAAGACTTGAAATATTTGTTTCTAGATTTCCTATGAATGTTTTGGCTGAAAGATGTGCAGAATGTGATATGTTTGAAGGTTCAATATTGTTTCTAGAACAAAGTTATAAGGAAGATTCAATTCAAAAGGATGAATTTTTTACCACTCTCAAGGATATGTACGTGGAATTAGAAGATTATGATCAATTGCATGGAGTCTTGAAAACTTTTTCCACGAATAGTTTAAATGATAAACTTCTTCAATTTAAGTATAACGAAGATCCACAAGTTTCTAATGAATCATTAAATGCCATTGCAGAACTTAACTTTCCAGGTGAAATGAAGCGTATTACTGTTAGCTCAAATTATTTTTCCGAATATCATAAAAGTACAGCTACAGAATTGTTTAATGTATTGAATAAAAACTGTGAATATGAACAATTACTCTTAAATTTGAAAAACTATACAATTGATTCGGCAAAATCAATAAATCCTGATTGGGTACTAAGTGGTTTACAAGCATCTATTTTCACAGGTGACATGGAAAATCTGAGAAAATATCTAAATTTAAGTCAACAATTTAATGTTATTTCAATGCCTGGTTCTGATTTTTCAATCTATTACGAAATTGCTTCTGCTTTAATGGATCAAGCAGACCATGAATCTTGTATTCAACATATAGATAATGCCGTTAAATATATTGGTTTGGCGATTTCAAATACAGAAAATATAGTTCATAGAAAAATTCCAGATTATATGGTGTTATTACATGGTTTAGAAGATTGTAAGTTGATCCAAAAAAGTGATCCTAATGGTTCAGCTAATAATGAAACTATGAAGTATGTTAAACGCAGATTACAGAATTCAAAACAAGATTTTAAATCACTTTGGAAAATTCATTCTATGAAGTCAAGTATGCTAAGAATTAGAAATTATAAAGATGAATATCAAACATCTTTAGTGGAAGGTTGTCAGATATTAAGAGAAAATGGAAGATTACCTCAAGCAACGAAATTAATTACACAAGCACTTGTTCTAAATGATAGGGGATCAGAGAAAATGACACAAACCTCAACACTTTTGATCAATGTTGAATTTGCAAAACTTTTCTGGGCGCAAAATGATTATGAAACTGCTTTGAAGACTATGAATTTAGTTCTTCAAAATATAAATGATAAAAATCCAAATTATGTTGAATCACATCGTGTCTATTTGAATTGGTTAGATGTTTCTGCTGAAGGAAGTAGTGATGAAATTAAACAGAAATATAAATTGTTAACGGATGGTTTGAACTTGAAGAATGCTCACAAAGTATATTATCAGTATGCTGTTTATCTGAATAAGTTATTAGAAGCTCAATCAATTGATGAAGCTGATGGATCACTTGATTTTTCAGTGATTTCAAATTATATCAAATCAGTATATGGATGTGATGATTTTGTTCATCAAACATTACCAAAAATGGTTACATTATGGTTGGATTATTACCAGAAATATATGGTTCCTGAATCAACTGCACTGATCTCAAGAAAAATTATTGATTCTAGAAATAATGCATACATGAAAATTAAAGATATAATCAGTAAGTACTATACACATTTAGGAGGACAATGGTATGTTGTTTTAACACAATTGATATCAAGAATAACACATGATGATAAAGAGATTATTGAACTTATCAGTAAAATTATAATTCAATTAACTGAAAAGTTTCCATCAATTCTTTTATATTCTGTTTTTGCCCAGTCGAGATCTGTTGATAATAATAGACGCAAAATCGGTTCAAAAATTATGTCTAGTTTACAAGATACTAGAACTTCTAGTAAAAAGGGTGATTTACCATTGCCCAAAATTGTTGCCTCAGGTTTATTGTTATTAGAATCTATAATGTCGGTCTGTAATGCAACGCATAATTACAAACATCCAAAATCTGGTACTTTAATGAAGGATCTATATAAAGATTTGAATTTCAATTATCCAAGAGATTCTCCAAGTCGATCATTAGCTTTACCAATTAAGGAAAATATGGATTTATTGTACAATTTGAAAGGTGATGCTGATAAGAAGTTTATTTATTACGAAAGATTTCATGAGAAGGTTAAGATTCTATTTTCATTACAACAACCTAGACGAGTAAAAGTTACTGGTTCTAATGGTTTAATATATTTTTTGCTTTTTAAACCTCATGATGATCTACGTAAAGATAATAAAGTTATGGAGTTTTCTACTATTATGAATGAATTACTTGTTAAGAATTATGAAACACAAACTAGAAATATGCAAATCAAGAGTTTTGCAGCAACTCCACTAAATGAAACTACAGGTATTATTGAGTGGGTTCAAGATTTTATTACATTACGTCCAATTATTGATAAACAATTAAAAAGGGAAAATATTGTTCTTAACATGAGAAGTATGAAGGCCGAATTTGGTGAAGCTAGAGATGCCGATAAATTGAATATTTATGAATCATATTTGACAAAATATCCCCCTGTTTTAGGTGAATGGATGGTTGAAAATTGTCCAAACATTACACAATGGTACAATTTTAGATCTTTATATACCAGATCTTTGGCTGTAATGTCTATTATTGGATATCTTATTGGTGTTGGTGATAGACATTTGGATAATATTATGCTTAATAGAAATACTGGTATGATTATGCATATTGATTTTGATTGTATGTTTGAAAAGGGTAAGAAATTGAGTGTCCCTGAAATTGTTCCTTTCAGATTAACACCAAATTTAGAAGAAGCTATGGGAATTTTAGGTTATGAAGGTTCATTTAGGAAATCATGTGAATTAACAATGTCATTAATTAGAAACAATGAAAACATATTGATGAATTTTTTGGAAAGTTTTATTTATGATCCATTAATGGATTGGCGTAGTTCATCTTCAGAAAAAAGTAGTGAAGAAAAGAATAAACAACGTATAAAGAAGAATCAAGAACGTGTTTACAAAATACTTAGAAATAAGATTCGTGGAATTTTGACAAAGGAAGACGATAATACGGGTTATCGTGATAGTGGTGGATTAAGTGTTGGTGTCAGTTTTCAAGTTGACCTTCTGATCCAAACTGCAGTAAGTCATGAGAATCTTTCAAAGATGTTCTTTGGTTGGATGCCATTTTTATAAAAGTAAATACATGCACGATTTATATTATGTGTATACTTGTAATAATTTTTTTCTAAACATTTTAACATTTAGTAAATATTCACTTGGGTAATACAAAGTTATAATAATAAAAAGGTACAAAATTAAAATCAGATTTTTTTTTTTCATTCAATACAAAAGGGGATTCTAATTCTACAAATCAATCACTGAAGTTTTCTTCTGATAAATTATCACTGTCAGCAATATCATCATCTTCACTAACTACACTTCCGTCATCATCATCTTCACTCATACTGACATCATCATCGTCGTCTTCAGCTTCACTATATTCTTCTTCATCTTGTGGATCGGCATCACTTGGATCAAAGTCACTTTCGGCACTTTCTTCATCACCTTCTTCATCACTATCACCATCACCACCTAAGAAAGACCAACCACCATCTTGAAAGAAATTATATGGATCTGATTGAATAGTTTTCATAATAGTTGGCCAGTTCAAATTAACAGGACCTTCACTATATGGAATATCAACATCAGTCAGCCATGCTTTTACATCTTCTAATGATTCCATTGGAATTGTACTAATATGAACGACTGAACGTGAAAAATCTTTAAATACAAATACCAAATCAAAATTTTTCAAACCGAATTGAACACGCTCTAAATGAGCAATTTCAACTTCTTCTAATGTAACAACTAAGAAAGGTAAATCCACAAGTTGAACAAGACAATCACGAGTTGGTAAACATACAACAGCGGAACGACTTGGAACACCTTGAAACCCTAATTCTCTAAATGGAATATCTAAATCAACTAAACCATTAGAAGTATCAGCAATAGCTTCAGAGAAAGCACGGAATTCTTTATCTAAATGAGCACGACGTCTTCTTTCTTCTTGTTCTTGTTCAAGTTCATCTTCATCACCATATCTATATTTTCTTTTTCTATTACCAGTTTCATCAATGGACATATCAGTAGCTTCACGATAAAATTGAACATCATAAGTTTTTTTCTTACCAATCATTATTGGAGTACGTAAATGAGCATGAATAATAACTAATAATTCACCTTTACATGATTGAAAAAATAAATGTTTAATATTACTAAATAAAACATCAACTCTTTGATCTCTAGTTAAAGATTGATAACGAATACCATTTTGATGAATTGTAACAAAACCTGCAAAACGTTTAGTATCAGGAGTTGGACGAACAAAAACATTATCTAATCTTTTTGGTCTATTAACTTCAATTAATGATGCTTGAGAGACAACATCAGCTCTTTCACGTTTTTCAGATTCACGTTTAACAGCAGATTTTTTCATTTCTGAAATTCTTTTTAAAACTTCAGTCATACGAGAACCATCTTTAGAACGGAATGTTAAACTACGAATAAATTGTTTATCATCTCCAGTTTCGTATGGTAATTCTTCACGTTTACTTATCATTAAACCAGGAGAATTAAAATTTAAACGTAAATGAGTATAATCACCTTCTTCTGTTTTTGAACCATTTTTATAAGAATTAATATGGAATGGAACTGGACGACCCATAATTGGTACAATAATTGTTTGATTTTTAGAATCAATATGAATTTTTAAATCTTTAACATTACTTGGAATTTGAGATTCACGAACATAAGATTCATATCTTTTAAAAACAGAACGTGTATCACTACCATCTTTTGCATCTTCTGGATTAAAACGTTCTAAACCTTCCTTTTGACGTTTAGCGTGTAATTCAGATTGAATTTCCTTTTGAATTTGAGTTTGACCTTCCTCTGCATTATTTTGTTCAGATCTACGCTTTGCCTTTAAAACACGTGTATTACCATAATTTTCAATTTTAGCAATTGGATCTGATTTAGAATTTTTAGTATCTTTTGATTTTTCTTGTTTAACTTCCTTTTTAACTTCTTGTTTTACAGTTTTTGAAGGTTCATCCTTTATATCATCAAAATAGAAAGCAATTTCCTTTTTCAATTTTGGAGATTCAGTTAAAATGATTGGTTCAGAACCAGTAATTCTAACTGTATCAGATAATAAAAGTGCATAATTACCCTTTTCTGGATCAATTATATTATTAAAACCAAGAACTAAATTAACAACAGAATTTTCTTTCAAAATTCTATTTTCATTTCTTGAATTAATAATTGCTGAAGAATCTCTAAAATCAATACCAATAAGAGAACCAATATTTTTAACAAATAAATCTTTTAAAGCTGGATTATTTTTTTCAATAAATTGAATTGCTTTATTATAAATTTCATTAAATTTAATACCATCTTTTAAAATAGTAAAAATATATTCTTGTAATGAAACTAAAAATTCATAATTTTTTTCCATTTCTTTTGATGGAGCAATAAGAAATGTTCTTGATACATTAGAACAATAATTATTATATCTTAAACCTAAAGATGCCATAATGATAGGACCTGATAATTTATCATCTGTAGATTCAACGGAGAATTTTAATTCATATTTACCATTTGATTGAATAATTGCTTTATAACACCAATCTAAATTGTTTAGATCAAAATCTTTACCTAATTTTTTCATTGATTTATTATTTTCCATATTTTTAAAAAATTTACCATCATCTAATTTATTTTCAATTTTTTCAACTAATTTAGAATTTGAAACATTTAAATCTTCATCAATAATTTTGGACATTTCATCAGTAAAATAATTCATCATATTAACAGAAGCTCTAGCTGCAGTTCTTAGATTTTTCTGTTCTTCTTCATCTTTAAATTCTAAAGTTTCAGAAACACCTGATGAAACATCTTTTAAATCTAATTTAGTTTTAAAATCATCCCATAATGGATTAAATTCATTCATAAATTTACCTTGATACTTATCCTTTAATATTATACCAATAGAATTATTTGAATCAGAAATTGTTGATTCCATTTCTTTAAAAAATTTTTCAAATTGAATTTTATTATGCTCAGGATCTTTGTTTCTTGAATAAATTACTATATTATTATTATTATTTGCTAAAGGTTGTAAATATTTTGCCTTTGAAATTGAAGTAACAAAATAAATTTTTTGTTTAGTAATATAAATTGCAGTTGCTGGAAATTCATAACCTAATAACCAAGTATGAATAACAGTTGATTTTTGATATGGATTTGATTCTTCAGATGAGCCAACTACTAATAGAAGACCATTAACTTTTTGAAATGCATCATTAGAGAATATATTCTTTTGAATCAAATGTAATCTCCTTCTAAAAAGAGCTGGATCGATCTCAATATCTGACATGATTGCTCAGTTGTCCAATGATTGGTTGATATTAAGAGTACTATTTGAATGGAGTAAAAGAAGAAGGTTGAAAGAGTGAATTATGTATATTGCACACTTTCTAATTATGATAATAATAATGAATAACCAATTGCCACCAAGAGGCATTCCTATTTTATTTCTTCAATGTGGGACCTCTTCTTTTTCTTTTGTTTCTTTGCCAATTGCGAGCTTTGAAACGCGTCTTTTTTGTTTTATTTTATTTTAATTAATTTAATAATTGATTTAGTCTAACTGTGCAGCGTGGAGCGTTTGCCACTATTAATTTACACGTGTATTTCTTACTTCATCATCGTGTGTGTGTGGCTGGTGCACTCTGGTCACGTGTGGTCAGCGGGGGCGGAGTAGGCAATGTCCATGCTGGTGCAGAGATGTTTGCTGATTCAACGTTCACTTTCTCTATTAGGGAGCCCGACTGACGATTCCTTGTTCTTGTTTCGATCTTTCCTGTTGGCTCTTGGCTCTCGACTAACACAGACACACACACACTCCACACACAAATATAGGGACCTTTCTGGACAACCGCCCTCCCCATCCACATTCCCATCTCTCTTAGAGACAGCATTCATTTATTACATCACATATAAATATATAAATCTAGGACTAGAACCATATTATATCGTCTTATATTCTTATAACAATTAATAACTTACAAACCATTTTCATCACATTAAAAAACACAACAAACACACACGACTATACATTACAATATCAATAAAATGTCTAAAGCGGATGAATATGGTTATGACTATGAATTCTTATTTAAGGTTGTATTAATTGGTGACTCATCAGTTGGTAAAACCAATTTATTATCTAGATTTACTAGAAATGAATTTAATCCTGATTCAAAGGCAACAATTGGTGTTGAATTTGCTACAAGAACTTTAGAAATTGATGGTAAAAAAATTAAAGCACAAATTTGGGATACTGCAGGTCAAGAAAGATATAGAGCAATCACTGCTGCTTATTATAGAGGTGCAGCTGGTGCACTTGTTGTTTATGATATTACAAATTCAGATTCTTATGAAAATGTTTCTAAATGGTTAAAAGAAATGAAAGATAATGCTGATTCTAATATGGTGATAGCATTAGTTGGTAATAAAAGTGATTTAGGGCATCTTAGAGCTGTTCCAACAGATGAAGCACAAAGTTTTGCAACTGAACATGGTTTATTATTTACTGAAGCATCTGCACTTAATGCAGATAATGTCGATTTTACTTTTATACAATTAGTACAGAACATATATGAAATGGTATCAAAGACAAAATTCGATATTAATGATGAGAAAAACAATAATGGTAATGATGTTGCTAAGGGTAAAACAATTCAATTAACACCTGCACCAAAGGATCAAAAAGTTTCCAAAAATTCAAACTGTTGTTAGTTTTCAGTTCATCAAATTTTCAAATTAATGTTAATCACATATCATATTGTATATTAGTTTTAGATCCATTTAAGGTCGATATCTATAATTCCATCCCATATTACCCCATTTCAAATACACACACATATATATCTTTATGTATATGTTTGTTAATAAATATATAGAGTAAGATACTTTTATAATTTTATCTCCTCCTTTTTTTTACTTACTTTCTTTCTCACTAATTAATTTTCTAATACAATTTGCACTCAGTATCCAAGAATATCAGAGTATCTTCTTAATATCATAATTATTACTGAAAACTTTACAAATAAAGTATAAATGTACATAGATCACAACTTGGTTTTAAACATTCATGTTTGTGTATCAACATCGAATTATTTATTTTCTTCCTTTTCCTTGAAATCATCATCGTCTTCTTCCTCTTCCTCTTCATTAACATTATCATTCGTCTTACCATTTTCCTTTTCTAATTCAGCATTAACTTTACTATAGTCGATTACCTTACCTCTAGTTCTTCTACCTTGAGTGATGATATTGGTAACGTCAATCTCTGCTAAATCATCTTCTTCTTCATCTTCAACAATTAATTTTTCATCATCTAACTCTTCTTTTTCTTCATCAGAATCATCGGAATCAGTTTTTGGTTCTTCAAGATCAGCATATCTAGAATGTCTACTACCTTTCTTACCTTTCTTTTTTAATTTCTTCTTTGATCCCTCTTCATCTTCATCAGCCTTTCTCTTCTCACTAGAAGATACAACATCTTTGGTTTCAGATTCTACTTTTCCAGAATCAGCAATTTCAACTTCTTTTATATCTTTTTCATCAGCCATCTTATTTGTCTATCAGTATTCCGTTCAATTGAGATAATATAAATTCATTTGCCCTCAAATGTGAATGTGTGTTAACATGAGGTATGAGTGAATGTGAATGTTCACTTTGTTATACCGAGTACCAGCTATTAAGCTTGCCGCACCCGCCAATTTTTCCACACAGAAGCATCCCATTTGCTTTTACACTGTAGACATTGTTTTCGTAGAGCCTAGAAAGGACTGGAGACTGGAAATGGGGTGGTTGATGGTCTAATCACAAGTTGATATATATATATATTGACTATATTCTCTACGCTACTGTATATATATATAGAAGAAAAAAGAGTGAGATCCAAAGATAATAATCAATTGCATATATTCTTAGATCATCTTTATATATTATTCTAATTACAATGGTTTCCGAAAAGAAAACGATAACATCTTCGAAAAAGAATAAAGAATTAACAACATTTGCAGATCCATTGATTTCTTTATTACATTCATCTAATTTAAATAAAGATAAAGAATTAACAGATACATTATGTGAATATATTGATGAAATATCAGATAATCAAATAAAACAATGGTGTATTGATTCATTAACATTATTAAGAGATTTAGAAAAAATTGAAATTCAATTAGATCAATGGGAATTTCATACTTTAGATTTTACATTAGAAAAAGGTATTGGAAATGATGATAAAATGTTAAAAAATTTAGCAAATAGAGTACTTGAAAAATCAACAAATTTAAGAAATCTTTTATCAAATGAAAGAGATAATATTAATCTTAGTATTGAAAGATCTAGAAATGTATCAAAGAATGTAATTAAAGTAATTAGTGATGCAGGTACAATTTTAATTGAGCTTACAATGAGAATTGTAAAATTAGGCAAATCTTTAGATCAAAAGGTCACAATTGGTTATTCTAGAGCAAAATTAACAATTATTGGTTCTGAATTAAAAAAATTAGTAACATTAGATCCAACTATTATTGATAAAGAAATTGTTACTAATTATACGACATTTGTGGATAATTTATTAAATCAATTGAATATGGCGGTTGCACATAATGATACTGTTGGTTTGTGGGAATCTGTAGCAATCATTGGTGATGTTGAAAAAATGTTTGAAACTATGAAACAAACAACTTCAATTGCACAACAAAAAGAAAAAACAGATAATAATAATAATAATAATAATAATAATCATAATGTAAATAAAGCTGATAAAGATCTTGATAAAGACAATTCTTCTTCATTGAGTGAAAAAAATATAAAATCAGAAAGTAACTCAAGTGATAATTCAAATACTGATACTACGTTGGTTGATTCTGAACCAACTCAATCAAATGGAGAATTGAATAAAGAAAAATCAACTACTTTATCAAAAATTAGTGCTAAAGATTTATTTAGTAATGATACTGATCTGATGCGTACAAAGGTTACTCAACATATACCAGAGTTGATGCAAGCTTTTAATAAGAAGGAACCAATAAAACAAAAGGTCAAAAAAGCTAAAGATGAAGAAAATATTAAACAAGTACCAATAATACATGAAAAATCTACAGGACAGGATAAATCTACATTACATGATAAGCCAATAGAGAAAAATGTGACAACTGTGGAAGTTGATGATTCTATCTCAGATACGATTTCTTCTGTAGATGCTTCAAATGGTGGATATTTTCCATACTTTAAACCATCTATACTTAGTTCATTTTATCAACCACAAATGAAAGAACCGATATATATTAACAAAAAAGATCTTCCAGGTAAAACCCAAGAAAATCATAATCCACAAAAACAAATTCAAAATGGGGAGGGAAAGCAACTTACAAATGCAACGATTGCAGTAAGGCTTGATCAAATGTCATTTGATGATCAAGCTAAGAAAGATTTATTAGATAGGGAAAAGGGACTTCGAAATAAAGAAACTGTGATGGACTCACAATTACTAAATGGTAAATCTAATATACAACGACAAATTTCTACATCACCATTATTACAACAACTGGTATCTAGTCAATCATCCATTTTGGCTAGTGCATTAGTACCGAAAAAAACTAAGAAATAAGACATCTTTTGACACATATTTCTGACATTTAGAACTTACTTTTTTAAAAAAAAATTATTTTATAAATAAATAATGCATTTGACGATTTTACATAGATAATTTATAATATGATATGTATACAAAAATAAAAGATATAGAGGTAAAATCTAACATTTAGATAAAAGTGGGGTTTTGATTAATGATAATGAAAGCCAAAAGTTTTCGAGATATTGAAATTTAAGACATGTGAATATATACAGGAATGAATAAATAATATAATAAACTATGTAGATTGAGACATTGTTTGAACAGCTCTTGAATACGAACTTCCTGGATTTAAATCAACCTTATCATCAACTCTTAATAAGTTAACCCTTATAACTCTTGGGTCGTTTTTTAAAGAACGAATAATTTCTCTTTGAACAGCACTTGAAGAATCAAATAACATGAGAAAATGTGAACCTTGAAAATGTTTTTCACCAGCTTTAGTCATAATTTTTGGTAATGGTTTACAACCTAAAGATTGAATTTCACGTACAACACCTTTGTTATTTATGATTAATTTCCCTATAGTTGAAGCAAGGGCTTTTGCTTCTGTGTGGACTTGTAATGGGTTTGCAACTCGTGCAATGGCAACTAATTCGTAAAGCATGGTATTTGATGTTTGGTTTTGTTTGGTTTAGTTTTGAAAGAGGAAAGAGGAACCAGCAACAGTCTATTATCTGCTATTACAATGTAAGAATGGAAATTCTTATGTATTATTTACTTTGTGTTATATATTCATGTCCACTTTTGAACGATTTTTTGCATTTAAATTTCAAAATCTCAAAAAATAATTTTGAAAAAGTCGATCGACGCCTTTTTGCAACTGCCCTAATGTCGCGAACATAAAAATTAAAAATTTATCTTAGTTTTTCCTTCCAACCAAATCTAACAAAGTCTGAGAGTTTTAATAAGAGAAGGTCGGAAGGCGATAAGGGAATAAACAATAAACACTGACAGAATAAAAGGAGTCTGTGATATCTATATTACACAATATTAAATATAGACGAGGATGTTTCAGTGGATGTTTGGAAAGAGGCTTACGCCTCAAGAGCAACTGCGAAAGAACCAGAGACAGCTTGAGCGTACACAAAGAGAACTTGAACGAGAAAAGGTTAAGCTTCAACAACAAGAGAAGAAACTTGTATCGGATATCAAGAAATCTGCTAAACAAGGACAAACTAAAACTATGAATGTTCAAGCTAGAGATTTAATTCGTACGAGAAAGCAAATTACCAAATTTGATAAAATGAAGATGCAAATTCAAGCTATTTCATTAAGATTACAAACTATTCGTAGTTCTAATGAAATGACTAATTCAATGATGAATGCAACCAAGATTTTAAATGGATTGAATTCTGGACAATTGAATATATCTCAATTGAGTAAGATATCAAATGATTTTCAAAGAAGTATTGATATGATTGATCAAAAACAAGAAATGGTTGATGATGTTATGGATGATTTAATGGATGATGAAATTGATGAAGAAGATGAAGAAGAAATTGATCAAGTTGTTGGCCAAGTTTTAGATGAAATTGGAATTAATTTGAATGATAAACTGGGAGACTTAAATGCCGGTACTGCTAATCCTCTCTCTTCTAATTCAGAATCTCTTTCTAATGGGCCTACCCGTGCAGCTGTTGCTATGGGTGCTGGTGGTGGAGTTGGAGCAGATGAAGAGGATGAGCTTCAGGCCCGTCTCAATAGCTTGAAGAAGTCATAAATGAGGTGTTGTTAATTTCCCTTTTTTCATTTTTATTCAACTAATAATTTACTTATCTACTATCTTTTATATATAACATTGTGGTATTTCATATTTGATATATCTTAAATTTTGTTTTCGCTTTTCATGAGGAATTATAATACAACTTTAATTGAAATCTATGTATTTTTGGCACATTTCATATTATGACATTTGATTAATCATGTTCTCAAAGTACACATATATCTATAAGTTCACAATTTACTTCATTTCAATAATGAATATTTAGAGTAAAGTATATTTGAGCAATGAGAAGATATAGAGAAGTATATTAATCAAATAATCACTTATCTTACAAAAGTCACATATATATATAGTATATATACGCTATTTTACATGACTGAGCCTTGCGCTGAGCCTCCACTTTCTTCTTACATATTTATTTTTTTTGATTATATGTTGCAATCATATTTATTTATATCTATACTTACATAATCTTAGAAAACTTTCATATGCATTATTATAATACATATTTTATAACTATGTGATGTTTAGGAGTTATTTACATTATGTTTGCTTAATAAAATGATATTTTTCACCCGATTAGTTAATTATATTTCACTATAAACTTGTATGAATAGAATAGACCAAAATATCTGTTGATTGGACAATGTGAATGTGACTTAAACCAACGAATACTATAGATGCATAAAACTTTCTAACTTCTAAAACAATAGGATAAATGCCATCTAAAATGAAATCAAGAAACCAAATAAGTCAGAGTCGTAAAGATAAGGAGAGGAAGAGTCTCTGTTTCCGGTCACGTGCTACTGACGTCAGCGCTTCGCTTTCCCCGCCTCTCCCTTCTCTCACACAGAACACAGAACGCAGCACAAACACCAAACCCTCGTATTTTTTACAATTAAAATTTAAAATTTACTGGGTGGTAACGTGTAAGTGCGATTTCCTGAGATTTCACTGCAACCTGCAACCCAGAACCAAGCCACGAGCTCACGGCTCATGGCTACACAGAACAGTCCACACACAGAACAATTAGTAAATCAGGCCAAATACCTGGCAACAACACCTACAATTCCCTTTCCATCATTTCTTTCCATCTTTCTTACCCGTTCTTGTTCTCCGTCTCAATTTAGTCCCATATACAACATCAATATCAACATCAACATCCCATCTTTACAATAATGCCCATTCTGAACAGGGATAAGAAGGAAAAAAAAGATGAAGGTCATCATCGGTTCCTCAGCAAAATTAAAGATCATGTCACTCATAAAAGTAGCAGCAATATTTCTTCAATGACATCTAAGTCTAACGTGAAAAATGTGAATTCTTCATCACCATCATCAGCATCAGCTTCTCCTTCTTTACCACCATCAAAATCTGACTCAGCAACAAAGATACCCTCATTGAAAAATCCTTCATCATCAAAATTAGATTCAAATCAAAAACAGAGTCCTTTAAATAAAAATACAACTATTTCTTCAATTCAGCAAGGAACTTCGAATTCTCCACATTCTTTAAATACGTCAACTTCAAAAGTGAAATCTTCAACATCATTATCTAATTCACATGGTTTACGTCGTCATTTTCATTTAAAAGAAAAGGAACCAGAACATTCACCACATTGTGTTGAATCTCCATCAACTCCGTTAACAAAGGAAGAAATTCAAAAATCTTTATCTGAAGCAAAAGTTGGATTACCATCAATTGATTCTCTTCCAAAAGCTCAAAAAAAAATGACTTATAATCCATATGGTTTAAATCATGTGCATGTTGGTGGTGGTGGTAGTGGTAGTGGATTTAATTCAAGTTCTCCACGTACTTTTACAATTGATGGCGCTGTTGAAGATGCATCAAATGAATTACCAAAACCAATTTCTAATCCAAATGATTATTTACCTGAAGATTTTAAAATTGATGATCCATTATTAACAGATACTTATTCTTTTGTACCAAATGAAAAAAATATTGGTACTGGTGCTTCTGCTTCAATTAAAAAAATCAATAAAAGAAATAATCCAAAGGATGTTTATGCATTAAAGAAATTAATTCTTTTTAGAGGTGAAAAACCAGAAGAATTTTATGAAAGAGCAGCCAAAGAATTTATTACTCATAAAAATATTTCAACAGGTTTTCATATTGTTTCATGTTTAGCATTAGTTAGAATACCGCATATACCTTTCCCACAAGATATTTCTGGTGGTTGGGGTTTGATTTTAGATTTATGTCGTGCTGATTTATTTTCTTTAATTGAAAAAAAATCTTGGTTAACAACAAAATCTACTGAAAAATTATGCCTTTTTAAACAAATTGTTTTTGGTTTAAAATTTATGCATGATCATGATGTTGTTCATAGAGATTTAAAACCTGAAAATGTGCTTATTGATTCTAATGGTATTGTAAAATTGACTGATTTTGGTGTCTCTGAGTATGGACATGAAATACCGGGTAATTTTTATTCACCAATTGCTTTAACTACACAATTAGTTGGTTCACCACCTTATCAACCACCAGAAGTTCAATGTTTAAATGGAATTGATCGTTCAAAACGTACTCCTTATAATCCTTTCTTAATGGATTATTGGTCTTTAGGTATTATTTTATTTGTTATGTTTTATCAAAATGTCCCATTCACAGAATCTGATAAAAAATGTAGTGATTATAGAGATTATGAAATGTCATATGATAAATTTTGTCAAAGACATCCTGGTTTTAGAAAAGATAAATTAGTTCCTAATTTAGTTGGTTCAACACCACCTCAAAATACACCAATTTTAGATTCAAAAAATGTTTCTTCAGGTGCAAATTCAACTTCTATTTCAAGAATTCCTTCAACACAAAATCATACAATTCCATCATCTGCAGCAGTTGCTCGTTCTTCAAATATACCACCTCCATCTGCTTTATCTACATCATCAAATACTGATAGTAGTAATCATGAAAAATTATCATCAAATTCTAATTCCACATCACATTCTGATTTAACAAGAGCATCATCTATTATTGATCCACATAGAATACCAATTTCAACATCCAATTCTGTACTACCATCAAATTCACAACTTAATCTTTTTGGATTAAGTAAAAATCCATCACCAGGATCTGAATATAAATTTGCTAAAAAATTCCCGTCACCTGCAGTTGCACGTATTGCATGGAGATTAACTGATCCACGAGCAGATTCAAGATGGGGTTTATATGATTTGTTTTCTGATGATACATTTCAAAGTTGGGAAATTTGTGTTTCTGAAGAATCTAAAGAAGGTACATTTGTGGAAATTGATGGTGCTGAAGATGACGAAATAAATGGAAATGATGATTCAAGTGATTCAAATTCTAGTAATGAATTTAAAGATGCTAAAGAAACTAGTTCACAATTAAAAAAGGCAAAATTTACAATTGCAAATGATGAAGTTGTAACTGGATCTGGAAGTGTATTGGAAATCCCAATTGAAAGAGTTCAAACTTCCAAATCAACAGTAACGGTTACTACAACTATTCATATGAAGGACAGTGAAAATGCGATTCAATTAGCCAATGATTTGAGAAATGGATTGTTGATTACACCTAATGAGACTACTAAGAAAGCAATCACACATACCATCAAAAAGCATCAACATTTACCTGCTTTTTAGTCTAAATTAATAGTTACATAAAAAATCAACAAAAAAAAACGTACAACAAAACATATAAACCAAACGAGGAAAGAGCAACAAAAAAAATGAAAAAGTACAACCAAAATTAATAAAAAAAGTACTTGTAGATTACATACTCCAAAAACTAACAAAACATTTAGTCATTCTTCATATTATTACTTAATACATAATTTACTTAAAACTATCATATAATATTTTTATCATATATATATCATTTATCATATATATCATTTATCATTTATCTTTAATCTATATACCCTGTTTTGTAACATTTAATCAAAAAAAAATGCTATTTGAGACAGAACAAATTTGTTTTACCCGCAATCCGCAACCCGCAACCCTCGACATGGTCTCCAACATCGGTCTTTATCTTTATCTTATAACTTGTGTACCCATGTGTTTCCTGTTTCCTTATTTCCAACAAGCTTATTTCCAGAATACTATATGTACGATAAATCTAATTCCCAGTTCAACTTGTCAAAATTGATCCCTAGGTGATATTTTATTTACCTCCGATTTAACAATCCATTAAGTATTAAAATTTAAAATGGATTTAAGAGTAATAAAAAGTCGGGATTTGGGATTTAAGCAGCATACATCGGAATAAACTTTTGTCTCCGAATCCCTAGAAAGTTGTAACCTCGTTGAATTATTACCGTTTTAAGATTATATATAAATTTCACACAACTGCACTTTTTTCAATAAGTTAATCATTTCATCAATTTTATATATCATTACAATAAATTATTATTTATGTATCATCGACTAATAATCAATATCATATAACATATAATATATACACACATAAAAAAAAATGACATCTGGTACATTATACATTATGCCAAGATCACCAAGATCCAATTGGTTAGGTGCTCTTGTTAAAGCTCTAAATTTAGATATTGATGTTGTTGATTCTGCAACTCAACCTGAACAATTTGCCAAAGAATTTCCTTTGAAGAAAACACCAGCATTTATTGATTCTGAAGGTTTCGAATTAACTGAACTTATTGCCATTATTGAATACTTAGTTTCGATTTCTGATAATAAAACTGTTGGTGGTGAAAATGCTAAAGATAAAGCACAAGTTTTAAGATGGTTATCATTTATGAACTCTGATATTGCTAATGCTTGGGCTCAAGTTGCTTATATTGCTCAAACTGATGAAGCAAAGCAAGCAGCTGGTGAAGTTTTGAAAAAATTAGTAGAGTATATTGAATCTGAATTATCAAAAAGATCATTCTTAGCAACTAATTATATCACTGTTGCTGATGAATACCTTGTTATTTGTTTCGAAGCATTCTTAGCAAATATTGGTGGTGGCGATGAAAAAACTTACCCAAATTTGTTTAAATGGTATGCTGAAATGAAGGAACAAGATCCTGTTGCTAAGATCATCCTTTCTAATTAAAAATTTTAAATTATTCAATATTAATTTACTCACTAATATGTACCTAGAATATAAAAATTATGTATTTTCTTAATTATATTTTTTTCCTATCTTAAACAAAAATCTGTAATATATTCAGAGTTCCTACTATAAAAACGTCAAATATTTCACTACAATTTTTTCCAAGTTAAGTATTTGTTTCATTACTTTTAAAAAACCTTGTGTGTATATATATTTAATCAATCATTTTATAATCATGTAAGTGGTATAACTAGCTAAGGGCAAGTTAACTTATTCTTGTTACATAATAATCCTACTATTGTAATATTTGTAATATATGTTATTACCTATACTATCAACTTAATAGTATATATATATATAATTCAAAAATCGGTGTTGATCATGATCCTTGGTTTTTGGAATGATGCAAAATACAAAACTTGTCATGACCTTCATCCTTTATTCTCCAGATACATGATCAATGATCCATGATCTACATTCTACATGTCAATACCCGTTTTACGTTTTACTTGTGTTGAGTGTTAAGTAACAGCCACGTCCGTTTACAATGCGGCTTGACGCCATTGGTCACACACTACAAGCTACCAGCTACAAGCTAAAAGTGATAGAATCTAGGGGCTCGTCACTCTTCCCTCGACAAATCCACACATCGGCTTATGGAGCCTTATGGTCTGATTTCTTTGCAGGGAATTAGTTACTGCACCACGTTTCCGAACGCCGTTCTTTCTCTTGTTAGTTTCATGATTCATGATTAAGATGACACCTGACACTTCTACCAAGACAGCACATGATGATGACTTCTATTATTAACCGTTTTAGCCTGAAGGTCACAAAGTAAAATTGTCAAAACGGCTAAACAAAATTAACATCCCCACTGATCCCCAAAACTTATAAATAAAACACTTCTGAATACCATTTTAAATTTGAAGCTTAACTCATTTTGTAATTTTAGTTTTTCTTTTAATAATAAAATAAATAATCATCATCATCAAATCCAATTAACTCATCAAACAATGTCTGCACCACAACTTTTTAAAATTATTCCATTAACAACAAAAGAAATTTCATTCTTACAAAGTCTTTTACCAGCTGTTAAAGAAGCTGGTGTAACTGTTACATCAACTATGTACCAACATATGTTTAAAACATATCCTGAAGTAAAACCATATTTTAATATGACTAATCAACGTACTGGTAAACAACCAAAAATTTTAGCATTTGCATTATATCAATATATTTTACATTTAAATAATTTATCCCCAATTTCGGGATTTGTTAATCAAATTGTTGTTAAACATTGTGGTTTAGGTATTAAACCAGATCAATATCCAATTGTTGGTACATGTTTAATACATGCATTTAAAACTGTTTTAGGTTCTGCAGCTGATGATCATTTTGTTGATGTTTTATCAAAAGCATATGGTAATTTAGCTCAAACTTTAATTAATGCTGAAGAAAATATTTATAAAACTCAACAATGGAGAGGTTTTAAAGATTTTAAAGTTACAAAATTAGTTAAAGAATCAGAAAATGTAACTTCTGTTTATTTAACACCAATTGATGATATGATTTTAAAACCAATTATTCCAGGTGAATATATTTCATTAAAATGGGATATTAATGATTTAGATTCTGGTATTTTACCACGTGAATATTCAATTTCTAATAATGTTGAAAATAATGAATATAGAATTTCTGTTAAAAAATTAGAAAATGGTAAAGTTTCAACATTTGTAAATTCAAAACTTCAAATTGGTGATATTTTACCTGTTCATTCTCCAATTGGTAATATGATTTATGATTCTTCAAATTCTAAAAAGCCAAATATTGTAATTCTTGCAGGTGGTATTGGTATTACACCAATGATTACAATAATTGAAGCTGCATTAAAAGATGGTAAAGATGTTCAATTATTTTATTCTTCAAGATCAGAAAATGATGAACCTTTTAAATCAACATTTGAAAATTTAAAAATTAAATATTCATCAAATTTTAAATTTAATCAATTTATTACTTCAAACGGTAAAAGATTAAAATTAAATGATTTAGATTTTATTTCAAAAGATAATTATGATGTTTATTTATTAGGTCCAGATGGCTATATGCATGAATTCAAAACTTATTTAAATAGTAAAGGTATTGATGATATTAAAATGGAATTCTTTGGTCCAACAGTTGTAAGTGTTTAGATTATTTCCTAACTTTTCTTGTATATATAATAGATAGAATATATTTTATAAAATTAAAATTTTATAATAGAAAAATTTAAAAAGTAAAAAGATAGCCCGATGCGGGGCTCGAACCCGCAGCCTTTTGATTGCTGTTGCAATTAAATAAGAGTCAAACGCTCTACCGATTGAGCTAACCAGGCAAGTTTTAACAAAAGAAAGCCCGATGCGGGGCTCGAACCCGCAGCCTTTTGATTGCTAATACAAATCATAAGAGTCAAACGCTCTACCGATTGAGCTAACCAGGCTTTTCTTGCGTGAAAAAATGCTGTTTTTGACATAATCTGCAAGAACTTGTGACGTGACATAAAAAAATCAGTAAAAGTCTCAGATTTTTTAAAAAATGTTAAGAAGGTTAAAAAAAAAATCAGTAAGCAATTAAATTAAAAGCAATTACGTAATCAAACATGTCACGTGACATTGATTTTTAAAATATCAACACTTTAAGTAATGTTTCTCATTTTAAACTAAACTATAATAAATCCATTCCAAAATTAATCAGTAAGTTAAGTAAATTTGATAAATATATATATTAATATAAAAGAAATTAGATATGTATATAAGTATGTATAATCTGAGAGTACTAAGAAAAGTTAAAAAATGAAAAGTTAAAAAAATAAAAGAGAAAATTGAATCATGTAAAATTAATGATCAATTTCATACCAAAGCCAGCAGTTCTAGAATTCGAGTGAACTGTAAAAAGTGTACATATATAATATATATATATGTGTGTATAAAAAAAAGGGAACATAAAATAAATAAATAAATAGTAGATGAATAAAAGCAAAACACATCATTAATTGGTTGATCAGATGCACGAGGACATTATCGAAGTGGTATATTGTATGTTATAAATTATTAATTATTAATTATTAGTTCTATCTGTGGCTCATATTTCATATTAAAATAGTCAATTGTTTCAATATTATCAAAGTATTATTACTATCATTATCATCATTACTATTATTATATTATTATTAATGTTGTTATTATTTCTTTCTCTCTTTTGGTTTAAGTAATTCAAAACTGCACATCAATTTTTTATTGACATTCATAACAGCACCCCAATTTCTAAATTCACCACAATAATTAGGTGCTGAAAAAATAGTTACTAATTTTCTATTTGCATAAAATTCATAACCTTCTTCAACAACCATATGACCTCTTGCAATTAAATCAAAATCAAATTTAGCACCAAATTTTTTAACAACATTTTCATTAAAACAATATGATACACCTCTATCATTTTGTTTCCAATCATTATTAAATTTTTTTGAAGATGAAGGTGAAGAAGAGGTTGATGATGATGAGGATGATGAGGATGATGATGACGATGACGATGAAGAAGAAGAGGTAGAAGATTTTGATTTAAAAGTAAATTCTTTATCTTGAGGATCAGACCACAATAAATCTGCCAATAAACCTTCATCTGGTATATCTGTTGGCCTTTGAATTTTTTTAATTTGATTTAAATCTTTTAAATCTGGGGATAATCCACCATGAACACAAAAGATTTTATCTGCAATTGTTGCAGCAACAGGTAAAGTATTAAAGACGTCAACAAAAAGTTTCCACATTTTAACACCATTTGAATTTCTTCTTTTACATTCATCATAAAAACCATACATTTTTGTTATGTCGGCAGATTCATGATTACCTCTTAAAAGAAAGAAGTTTTCAGGATATTTAATTTTTAAAGATAATAATAAAACCATTGTTTCTAAAGATTGTTTACCTCTATCAACATAATCACCAAGAAATAAATAATTTGAGTTTGGAGGAAACCCACATAATTTAAATATTCTTAATAAATCGTTGAATTGACCATGAATATCACCGACAATTTTAACAGGTGCTGCTAATTCTAATAACATTGGTTGAGACATTAAAATTCTTCTTGCTTTTGCACAAATAAAACGAATTTCTGAATTTGATAGGATAAATGATTTAGGATTTTTCTTTTGTAAACCTGAAGCAACCAATCTTTCAATGATAGAGTCAACATTTAAATTTTGAGGTGAAGTAGAGGAAGAAGATGATAGTGATGATGATGTTTTTGATGGTGATGATGATGACGATGAAGATGATAATGATAAAGATTTACTTGTCGGGGGAGGTTGTTTTATCTTTAAACTTATAGAATCTTTTGGAGGTTTTATTTGACAAGTAGATGTAATACTTTTTGAATTATTTTCTAATTCTAAATTAAAATGAATATCATTTGAATTTGTTGAAGAAGGGGAAGTTGAAGGAGAAGGAGTTGAAACTGAAGAAGATGAAACTAAAGAAAATGAGCTATTATCTTCTTTAATTGAATAAAGAGTTTTATTTGAATTTGAACTTATATTTGAACTTTCATTTGAAGATGAAAATGAGCCAGAGGTAGTTCTATTATTTTTATTATTTGATATATTTTTATTCAAATGTATGGGCAATGGATCAGGATCATCACCTGATGCTGCGGCTGCGACGGCACTTGAAGAGTCATTAAAGTTATTATTATTTATATTTGAAGAGTTATTTGAAGAGTTAAGATCATTCCTACTGGGTGAGTTTCCCATGTTTTTCTCTTTGAACTGAGATAATTAATTGATTACTTAAGACTAGTTAAATTAGGTGTAGGTTGTAGAGTGTTTTTGAGTGAGGGATATTGAACTGCGTATTGGATTTAGAGGATAAAATGAAATGTAAAGGAGAGGATGTATATAATAGATTGAAGGAAAGAAATGATGATGTATCTAAGATAAGAAAGGGAATAAGAATACAATAGGAGAAACAGAGTTAAAGGAAACAACAAGCAACAGACAAGCCTGCGTGTGCTTGTTGTTTGTGTCCCTTGTTTTTTTCTCCACAAAATAACCAGCAAAGTGGTTGCAAATTTGCCACTGGCAAAAAGCGAAAAGTCAAAAGTCAAAAGACCTTACTAAATTTTGAATTTCACAAATTTTTGACCCCCCGTGCCCCCACGACATTTTGGGGTGTCGTGGGTTCCCTCCAGCCACAGCCAGCCACAACAACACTGCCACCCGTCATGCCACGACAGCAGCGCAGTCGCGGCGGCGGAAAAAGAAAAAAAGAAACGACCGCTCCTACCCATGCAGGGGATACACGAGAACCGTTGCTTGTAATGTGCATAATGTGAGCCCAACAAAACTTCTGCCAACCCAACAAATCCCTCGCAACTTGCATAGACGGCGCCACACGTCACACGTCACACGTCACTCGTCACTCGTCACT